>BQNB010094586.1:0-13602 GCA_026074375.1 Tanacetum coccineum
TTCATTAATCTCCATTAGCTGGATTCTTAGATGTAGGATTAGTCTTGGGCTCAAATATCTACATCTATACTACATTATAAAGTATTTTTCACTCATTCTTGAAAAGAGTAGGATGTTGAAAGTTGAAAAATGTACAAGCCTTGCAAACTAAATGTACAAGTCTTGAAAATTAAGAATCTTGACATTAAATGTGTGACGAAAAACTTAAAAATGTACAAGCCTTGAAAACTAAATGTACAAGCCTTAGAAACTAATAATCTTGACATTAAATGTGATTGGTAAAATTTGATGACTTAACAAAAATATCTTGGTCGGATTTAATGACATTAAATGTGTGATTGGTAACATGATTTGTAATATGGAATTCTCAGTGACTTATAAATACAAGTTGACCTGTTTTTTGACCAGAGCCGGTTGAACCTGCTAGGTCGAACCGGGTTTCAAAACGTTATGTTTAATCTCCAAACCATCAAACTTTTATTATTTTTCGTTTATAACCTATAAACTTTTTTTATCACTACAATTATTTACCTCTAGGAATTCCCGCCTCTATGCGCGGGTACTCGTCTAGTGGTTGAAAACGTTTTTTATGGCTTTGACAGATTTCCTTAAATAGATTTCTACTTTTCAATTCCTACTCTTTTCAAGAGTACGTGTAATCTCCATTATAAAGTAGTATAGATATTTTTTTTATTTAATTATTATTAATTACACATTCAACCCTTAATTTTAACATTTTTATAAAAAACCCTTTATTCTTCCTTTTAAACCTTTTAAATTAAAACTAAATTAAATGACTATAAATAAATTTTATTTCTAAACATATATTTTATTTTCTAACTTATTAGTACCAAAATCCATCTAACTAAATTTACTAATCTCAATCTTCTACTCTAACGAACTTCGATTATTTAAATACATAAATACATAATACGTACACATAATTACATACACACATAAAATTATACCATCATTTTTTTATTGTCACAATATGTGAACAAAATGAAAAATGCCCATAACAACCGTAACTTCAATCACAAGGAGACGATCACACTCTATTGATTGGTAACCAACCTCTCATAGAATCACATAAACACATAATTATCATATCACACAATGAAACTCAAGTCAATGCTAACAGTTGACTAACCTGCTCAAAGCACAGCTGTCACATTCTTTGGAAACCCTCACGAGATTAAGCTCGTCCACTTGGGCCACCAAGTGGTTTAAAAGGCTGGTTGCATATGCTAAATGCAACCGTGATTTCTACGAAAATGAGTTATGTTTGTATTTCCTGTACACTTCATAATTCTTTTAGAATAGTTTTATGCTTTGTTTTATTTCTGTGATCACAAGGGATAAAGAGCTTACTGGAAGATGGAGATATAGATTTTTGCCCAATTTCAAATTTCAAAACAATGCTCAGGTAGTTTCTTGTCTTAATTCTACTATTTTCTTATTATTTTTATTTCCTTAATGTATAATATGGACATTGTACAAATCAAGTGGGGGATGGGAGTAGAATTAATACTTGATGTATGTTTTGCTTTTTATTATCTAGTTTTCTTTGAAAATTATGCCAATTTTAAAATTTTTGACAAATTTTTCTTAAATAACAAGAATTAATATTTGTCGAATGCACATTATCCTTTATTATGACTTGGTGAGATTTAAGCCTAATATTCTGTTTCCATTATATTACTCAAAAATCCAACAAAATATTGAATGTGCCAGTAGTATTATAGACTTTAGAACTTGGCCTGTACATCATTTCGAGACCTAATTGATTGGCAAGAATAAATAGTTCAAGAAGGCAACACTTAGGAAATTACCAAAATAGCCTATACGTGTGCGTTTATCGACTTGTTACACTGACTTGTCGACCTCCTGAACCCTTATGTTGCACTCATTATTTGTGCAAGATACCCTTTGATTACCCATGTTAAACCAATATATGTTTTCAACCTACTCTATATGTTTCGTTATACCATTTCACCTTAGCCTACCATGTAGTCTTTATTTTTCTTTATGTTGAAATCTTTGGCTACTTAAGTCCATGGTTCGGGGGAATGGGAACAAGAATTATATACTTTCGTGGAAGACCAATCAGTTATGATCTATCAAGACCCACCTGTACCACCACTTTTGACATTGTTTATCTCAACTCGGGGGATGTACATGTAATATCGAATGTTGCAGGGACAATAATTAAAGATTTCAACCCCTATGGCATTTGCATATTTACCATGAAGAAAAGAGGGTGCAACAAAAGGCCATCCATGTGCTAAAAATGTAAAGTTGGTGCAAAATAAAAATTAAAAATAAAAATAGAGCTAGTAGCCCATAATTGCACAAAATCATCTCTGTAAAATGGAGCTAGTAGCCTATTATTACACCAAATCATACCGATACTTATGGAGAATGGAGCTAGTAGCCTATTATTGAAGATTAGATTTTTAGACTTTGACTCTTGGACCCATAGATGGACAGTAGCTATTTATGACAATCTTAGATTACTTTAAACTATTTGTTTTGTATTTTTACATTAATAACCATTATATACGTATCCCATGTCTATCCTAACCCTTAATCACCTTTTTAAACCATAATACCCTTGTTGCCTTTAAGAGTTATTTAGACCCTAATTCTAACTGGTGCATACTTGTGTACTTTCCAAGCTTATGATAGAATACGTGCTATAACTGTGCAATTGAGCGATCACCTTGAAAATGAAACACTTAGACAAGTGGAGAGTTGAGTGACTTTTTATCCCTGTTTCGTGAGGTGTTCGGCTTTGATGTTTTCTAGCATAAGAGTTTTATAAATTCATTTCTTGAAGTTATTCGTGAGAAATCTTTTTATAAAATGTTTTAAAAGGTTCTACTTGAGGGCAAGCAGAAGTCAAGTGGGGGGATATTTGATAACATCAAATATTTAATACTTTTTGGTGGCAAAATACCCCTTAAATTACCTGCAAATGTTTCACCAACACTCAAAAATGAGATAATTACTGAAAGTACTTTAAACTATGACTAATGCAAAAAAATTAAAACTGCTAAAATAGGCCTTATAAATAAGCCCAAAAAAATCAAATAAGCTATATAAGCAAAACTGAAAAATGCCTTTAAGAAATTAATGTTGCAAGACTTGTTTGAAAAAGACCCAAAGGCGAGTTGGTTTAGCGTGTGTATGTTGTGAGGTGTTGGTGTATGAAGGGAGAGGTCACAGGTTCGAAACCTGTGGTCATCTCTTTTTGGAAAAACATTTTTTTTCGTTTTAGATTTTTGAAAAAGCTAGATAACATGACAATAAGCAGATTTAATAAAAGAGACTAATTTTGAAACTTAATAATAAGCTCAGAAAAAGCTATGAAAGAAGACACTTTAGCTTAAAAAGTCTAATGACTTAAGCTAAAACTGTTTTGGCATTTTTGGTACAATAAGCTAAAAGAAAAAAATCTAATAAGCTGACAACTCATAACTACTTAGACTTAATAAGCTAAGTTGACAAAGATTAAGCAAACCAATTGAGCTGAAAAGCTCTTATAAGCTGAAATGACTTATGACTAAAACAAATGGTTTTAAAATAGAAAATGGCTAACTTTGAGCTTAATTTCAGACCTAATAAGCACTTTGAAACAAGGTGTAAACCAAAAACAGATGAAGTTTGATACGCAAAGAGCTTGTATTCCAAAAATCAGACTTCAAATAAAACTAAATCTAATCTAAATATGATTTTGAAAATTTTAACTTTTCACTTTTGAGAATGGAACTTGAAAGCTTTGACAGAATTAAGACTCAAACCAAATGGCAATTGCTATCATATTAGCTATTTATCTACTGCTATTTTGAGACTCAAACAGCCCTTAAATTTGACATCAGCTAGCAACTTCAAAAGATCAAATGATTTCAACAATTTAAATAGGCTATTCTCTCACAGATTCAAACTATGGACACAATAACCCTAAACTTTGAATTTTAGACTTTAAAATCTGAATTAAACTATCATTTAGACTAAATTTAGACAAGTTAAAACTAATTTGAGATGCAAAAGTGATCCAGCAGTACTAACTCAAGTTAGTACTGCTTGATCTAAACACCCTTTTAAAAGTGATTTTTCCATTTTTAAGCTACAAAAAGTTGATTTAAGCTCAAATTTATGTAAACAGAAAGACTATTAAGCAAATAAAGTATAACTAAGGACAAACAAAGACTTATTAATAAGCCAAACTTATAAGCTACAATAACTAGAAATTAGGACAGATTATAAGAAATTGCAAGTTAAGTCTAATTTAAACTAACACTTGAACATATTCAGCTAAAACATAACTAAATAAGCAAAACTTAAGCATCAATAAGCACAGATTAAGCAGGAATAAGCAAGCAATAAGCAGAAACAATAAATAGGCTTGAAATAAGAAAAGTGAAACTTACAATTGCCTTTGCTTAAACAAGGCTAAACTGCTCTTTAGAGGTTATCTACAAAGCTCCAGCTTATCTTATGATAAGCTGGTAAGTCCATAAGCCCATCCTTGTCTGGCTTATCATCCAAATTTTAAGCTGAGGTGTTTAAGGGGGGATTTAAGTAGCTAAAAGCTCAATAAGTGAAAGCTTTGAAAAAGCTTACTGATTGAAAGTAAAACAGTAAGAGTGAAAGCTTATGAGTTTATTAAGTATGATCCTAAAGCATTTTGAACAATTTTTGCATAATAAGTAAAACAAATTTGAAGACAGAAATTGAAATAAACTTGAATTTTATTAAACACTGAAAGAGTTACAGAGTTTGAAAAGGAAATTACAGAGAATTAAATGACAATAAGCTAAAAAAACTACAATAAGCTAGATTAATCTAAAATCCTACACTAATCCTACTCCTAGATGATGAATTCTATGAGTGAAGCCCTCCTTATATAGCAGTGGTAAGAACCTTCTAACCTCTTGATACGCTCCCCCAGCTTTAATCTTGGCCCTCTATCAATAACCGCCTTCAATTCATATCATTTTGAGCCGTTGGATGAAGTAGACGTCCCATCATCCAATAAGAAAGCTGGGGATTGCCAGCATGGACATGTAAGATGTTAGACGTATCAGAATTATGCTTCAAGAAGTACTTGATGTGTGTGATTGGGAGGATTTCACCATGCGATGTGGTGAAAGTAAAATGGGAGGGAAATGAGGAAGAGGTACAGTAATTTTGACCTTGACCCCTGTGATGTTGACCAAACGGTTTTATAAATTGTTTTCGGGACTTGGGCCTTGAAATTACGATTTGGGCCTGGATTATAAGTTAAGGTTTATAGATAATGGATTAAGGCTTAATGGCTTAATGGTTTAGGTTTATAAACTAATGGGCTGACCCGGCCCATTAAAATAAGTACGGGTTGGTCCATAGAAGATGGGTACGCCTTCAGCTTCGGTATTTTCGTGCTCTTTCCATTCTCGTGCCCCGCTTTGTCCGTTTTTGCTTTTTTGTCCTTTTGTAGAATACCCGATACATGCAAGACACAATTCGCAAAACAAGCAAATACAATGCATTTTTATGTGTTTTTAAGCACATAAAAATAATTAGGTAAAAGGTATGTGTATTTAAGCACATACCAGACAACCTTAGATTACTTTAGACTATTTGTTTTGTGTTTTCATTATCAACCATTAAATGTGCATCCTATGTCTATCCTAACCCTTTATCACCCTTTAAACCATAATACCCTTGTTGGCCTTTGTGAGTTATTTAGCCCTAATATCTAAAGGTTGCAGTTTTGTGTACTTTCTTAGCTTATGATAGATACATGCTATGACTATGCAATTGAGCGACCACCTCGAAATGAACACTTTCGCTAAGTGAGAGGCTGAGTGACTTTTTATACCCTTTTCATGAGGTGTTCGACATTGATGTTTTCTAGCATATGAGTTTTATAAATTCATTTCTTGAAGATATTCTTGAGAAATCTTTTTATGAAATGTTTTAACAGGTTCTACTTGAGGGCAAGCAGAAGTCAAGTATGGGGATATTTGATAACATCAAATATTTAATACTTTTTGGTGGCAAAATACCCCCTAAAATACCTGCAAATGTTTCACTAACACTCAAAAATGAGATATTTTCTATTATTTTGTAGTTTTCAGGTAAAATGCAGGAAAGTGACAAGAAACAAGGGAAAAAGGACTTGAAGTGTAAATTCTGAAGAATGTTACGGCGTAACACCAAAAATGTTACGCCATTAACATACAATTAAGAAGTCCGAAGATCAAGGAAGACTATACGGCAGTAACACCTTATATAGTACTGTAACCTTTATTTGAAGGAAATCTTGTCAAAAGTTATAGTTACGGTGTAACACCTTATCCAGTTACATTGTAACCATGAAGATCCACAAATATGGAATGAAGATCACGTACATATGGAAGTTATATGAAGGTTACGATGTAACACATATGTTAAGCTCAAAACTGTCTGTGCTCAATTATTGGAATGCCGTGTAAGTTGGTTACGGCGTAACACCTTTATTGGTTACTTCGTAACAGGTACGATAACTATAAATAGAGGCCTCATTCAAGCTATTCTGACATCACTTCCTCCACAGCCAATTGGAGAGGCGACAAAGGCTTCCAACCTTCGAAGAATTCCACCTAGAGTCCAAGGGAAATCACACTTTACTTACTTTTTGTATTTAATCGTTCAAATTACGAATCCTGTAAGAATTATGAGTTTTCAATATATGAATTCTTCTATCTCTTACTGTGTTTCCGTTACCATGAGCTGTTAAGCACTTAAAGTGCTAGCCTAGTTATGAATTTACTTTTGTTATGATTGTTTCCTGTTAAATTATGGTTTTATTAGATATTCCTTGACTATCGTGTAACCCTGGGTTTTGGTAGTAGGGGTGGTTTGGACCTAGCTTGCCCCATTAATAGCTTACCTTGTCATGATGGGGTCTAATGGGTACTAGGGAGGATCACTAACTCTTTAGCTGGTGTAGGAACTGACCGGTCACCGCACTTATCACTCGATACTTAAAAAGTACAAGAACTCTTTTAGAGGGGTTAATAATCTTAATAGGTTATTAGATATGTTTTGGGAATAGTTGAGATTAATTACTGCAGCCTGGATAACTTACCTCCCAGGTGATTCGGGACTGATTCGGAATCGCAGGGAGTATATGATAGACTGTATATACGCATTCAAGTCTATCGACCTTAGAAACCAGTAATGAAACCATAGTTTAACATTGCACAGGAAATTGTCTTCACAACAATAGTAATGAAGTAACTAGGTTAACACATTTTCTCTCTTGATATCTCCTATCCTTTTACTTTTCAGTTATTTATTTTATTGTATTGTTATTAATTTATTTCAATTTAAATTAAAAAACCATTTTCAAAACGTGACATTTCAAATTAAAACTAATTACACCTTAGCTCTTGGGACGACCTCGGATTTACCATTCTATACTACCCATGATCGACTTTTTTCTGCCCGTTAGTGCGTCGTTCGGTAGATCGAGTTTTATAAATTTAAAACTTGATAAAAATATATTTTAAAAGAAAATACGCATCAAGTTTTTGGCGCCGTTGCCGGGGAGCTAAAAGTTAGAATTAATTGAATTTTACACATCTGTTCATCTCGAAGTTTCTGAATCAACTGCATGTCTTAAAAAACTTCATTTTCCTGCAATTCTGGTCATGTCGAAGTCTTTTAGAATCTACTTTTCATTTGTCATCCTTGAAGTTCCCTTATTCAAATACTTTGGCTTTGATATGAATTATGCTATGAAATTCTTGTGCAGTATCTAGTTGAGTTTTTACTCCCTCTCAACTAGTAGGCTCTTTTTTCTTCAGCTCCCTCCCAAACAAACATCCCTGAGACTGATACGAGTCAATGCACTCGTCTTGAGTCATACAACATCCTCTAGCTCGACTCAAAGACCTCATTTCTCATTTAGGATACTATGTGGGACGGGATGATATCAACATCATCGTATCACTTAGGAAGCATCTCAGTCTTGTTTAAATTCAGCCTAAAGTACACACTTTATCCCTTTCAACGAAGTCGAAACTGTAGCACCAAAATCAATTAAGACCCAAAAATGCACTTTTCTCCCTGTAGGAAAGTGCAGATGTGAATTACTACACCAAAGTCAATTAAGTCCCGAGTGTACGCAATTAAATTGTTTCACCAAAGTCAACTAAGTCCCGAGTGAAAGCAATATCCCTCTGTGTAGTCTAAACGGTAACATCAAAGTCAATTAAGTTCTGGATGTACACGTTTCTCCCTCCAGGATGATGACTAACTGAGGAATCATTCTACACATGTGTACATCATATGCCAACTGGAACAACTTACTTAGCTTCATAGCCCGTGATTGCACAAGCAATACTCTGTGAGAAGATGTCGATACTCTCTTTACAGATCTCTCTTGATCAACCTGATCTAAATCCCCTTATCAATTATGTAGGCTAATACTGATGACTACTGATGGAGACAACCCGATGAAATGAACCCGAGAATGAAGCAAAATCCCAGACTTGTGACATAATCTTGTACTATCCGTGTGGTGAAGAACGGTGTAGAGGAAAATCTCTAAGTACCATATACCCGCACCAAAGTATACAAATACAACACCTCTTGAAATCTCCTCAACTATGTGAGACACTGAGTACTACAATGTAACTCCTAAAGTGATAGCTACTTTGTGGGTATAGGTAGAAAGAATCACAAAAGCAACTAGATATCCAAGTCTTTATCATAAACCGTATATGCCCGAACAAGTCATCTTCGTTGAGGAGGTAGAAAGAAATAAAGACGAAATAAGTACACTCCCCGTGATATACTACTTCAATCCCAAATAAGTACCATTGTACAAAAACCCCATAGTCATATAAATTCAATATTAGCCATTATAAATGAAGGTGAATTTTGATAAGGATCGTTTTTAGTGTATGTATTGTGTTTGTTGTGTTGTTGTTTGTGAAATTTGTTGTGTTGGGGTAATTAACGGATATTAGCTAAAAAATATACCATAAGAACGGCCCGTCCAAGTAATAAAACCCGGTCACATTTACCTTTTACCCGACATGAATTGTTTTATTACCCGGCCTTAATCCGTTAACACGAGCATTACCATTTCACATTTACTCAGCCCACCAGTCCAACAAATTTAACAGATTTTGACCTAAATTACATACTAATACACGGCCTAATCCTGTTGATAAATCCTATCGGCCCAGCTTGAAGAACATAAACAATCGGCCCACTTGTATTATTTAGGCACGGCTGCCACTAATCCATACTATGAACATGGGCCAAGTCTTTGTGTGACGTGGACTTAGCACAAAACCGAAAACCAGGCCCATCAACATACCAGTCCACAATTTGTGTGTTAAGTAATACCTATTTTTTTATGCTATATAAAAGTATTATATCTAAACACACCATTTACTCCTAACCATAATCCTTCATCAAATGCAGTCAACATTCCTATCTCTCCAAAACTAAATCGGCTCCCATACTCCTCTTTCAAAAACTAACATATCCACTCCATCCTTGTATCTTCTTCGAAGCACACACATCATCAAGGATAATTAACATCACCACATATTAAATCCTTGAGTCATCACAAACCTTGTATCGTTGCAGTTTTTGAGTCTTCAAGATCCGTAAGGGTCTCAGGTAGGTTGTGTTTGGATGTGTGATTTGAGTGACCGAAAATAAAGAAGGGATAAGACACTCTTGTCTATATTCATTCTTTATAATTTTTCAAATATTAAGAAATAAGAAGCTTTGCTTCAAAGATCAATGATGAGATTTTCATTCGTGTTCATGATCTGTTGAGGGTCTTGAATGAATTGAAATACACGAAAAGAAATGAACCTGAGATCATGTATTTCTATTTTGTTTCGAGTCTTGAAAGATAGAGGAAATAGAGATAGGTTAGATGGATTTTTGATGTGACGATGAGAATATGATTTTGTTTTGAGATTGGGTTTGTTGGATTTTATTTGGCTGTCATTGTAATTGTACTTGTTGTAGATTGTTAAGGCTGAGGCTTGTTAAAGTTATGGATATGGATTTGTGATGAAGAGTTTTTATTGGTGTGGCTGTCGTTGTTGATGTTGTAGTTATGGGTTTTGATTGTTGTTGGAGGTTTAATCGAGTCTGTCTGTTATACTTCTTCCATTTCTTTAACCTCAACTCAGGTGAGTTGACCCGGGTCAACTCGATAAAAACCAAGTTAACTCGGTTTGCCAAACCGCCACCACTTAAACTCCAACACCATAACTGCATGCACACAGCAAACTGATAACGGGCAACCAAACCGCGTATGGCAACCAACTGCTATGTAGCAACAACGCCAATCCCAAACTGGCCATAAGCCACCAAACCGCCATTAGAAAACCACCAACACCCAACCAAACCGCGCCATCCCCCCCCAAGTTTCAAAATAGGCAGAGTAACGGTTGGTTTAGACCATGAAAATGGGCAAACCGTTGGGTACCTGTATCAATATAACAACCCGTAATTTTCATCAATATAATTATCCATCTATTAAATTAGATGCAATGTAATATCCATCTATTAAATTAGATGCAATGTAACATCTATATATACCATCTTTTTACAGGGAAATTTTTTGCTTTATCTTATTATGTTACTTAGATTACATAACTAAAATAAACACGCTCACACAACTACCTATGCCAATTATATCTACGTTTATATCAAGTAAACCTCTTAATATGTCAAGTCAATATTCTAATATCCTCTATACCATGTACGTTATCTATTTAACGTAGTTTTCATTACTAAATGAACATTATACGTTAACGTTTATATCAAAACCCTAATTATATGTAATGTTTACATATAAAATAAATGTATAAATATTCAAGGCAAGTGTACAAGTGATCAATGCACCAGAAATTCAAATATAATTTCCCTCCAAGTCTATGTACAAGTCCTTAATGCACAAAGTACAAATCAATTAAGCACGAATTCAAACAAGCTCATTTTCCCTCCAATTTTGTTCTAATTTTCATACAACTTCTTTATCTTGGATTACAAGCTCACTTAACAATACATTTATGCTAAACTAACCCTAAATCATGCTAAACCTAATTCTAAAACCCTAATTTCATTTTATACGAAACCGAAACCTAAAAACTTAACCGAAACCTAAACTATAATCCGAAACCATAATCCTAACACTAAACCTTAATCCTAAACCCTAATCTTAGCACTAAACCTAACCTTAACTCGTCACAAAAACCCTAACCCAAAACTAAAACCAACTCGACACCCTTAATTTGATTTTAAAACTAAAATATAATCAAGCTAACATTCTACCTCCTCTCAAGCACCATTACCTCACCACCACCTTTACCCCCACATCACCAAACAAGCACACAAGCACCTCTATCACCCTTGTTCACCAAGTAATCCACCTCACCACCACCTTGTGATGCCGCGCCCTCCACCACCTTACACCTCACCATAGCTAGTTTCTAACCTCCTTGGTCACCACTCTAGTGTACCTTGGTCCTTACTCCAAGCTCCTTGATCCCCACTCTATACAAACTTGCTCCCTACTCCTCCCCTAACACTATAAATACACGACATACATACATACATTTCCATATCTCATTCAAACTTAAAGCTACTTTTAAATCAGGTTCTATGCAAGCTAAGGAAGAGAAATGAAGCCCTAAGATCAGTTTTGAAGCCAAGAATTAAGAAGAAAGAGGTCTTGAAGTCATTTCCAAAGTTTTCAAGTCATAATAAGCTCATTCGACTCATTGTACCCACTTTAATCCATTTCGTGTACAAGTAAGCTTTAAATCTTGTTCTATATGTTCTTACTATATCTTAGAAACTTATTAAGCTATGTCATAATCTTCTTGTACAATCAAAACTTGTTTTGAGTCCTTGAAAACCAAACTGTAACCCTAAAAACCCTAAAAGCTCATTTTCGTAAAATCTATAAGCTAAAGCCATAAGCTGTTATTATAAGCTATCCTAATAAGCTTCCTTAACATTTTTATAAGCTTTAAATCATATCCTAAAACCCTAAACCCATCGGGTTGATTTTTCTAAACCAAACAAACCCGTTTTGGATTTTCTAGTTCACAAGCTCTTTTGCTAAGCTATAAGCTCGTAAAACTTATTTATTCTAACTTATTTTAGCTTATTATAATAAGCTATAACCTGCAAATTACTTTCTATATTGAAAAATATCAATATTATGGATTTTGGACTTGATTTGCAAATGTTTCCATACATAGGGGTATATATTGTAACTTTCTGAAATTATATAAGTTTTGAGCTAAAAATGTCATTATTCCAAAGTTATAACTACAAGGGGCTGTTTTACCAAGTTTTAAAGTTAAAGGTTTAATATATATATACTTTATATATATAAAGGATTAAATTTGTAAAAATATATAAATCAAGGGTATATATTGCCATTTTTGCATTCTTAAAAATATAAAATGTAATATGTTTATATAAATTATAAAAATATATATAAATATTATAAGACTCGATTTTATTAAAACCCGACACATTTATCGTTATTAATCATCGATCGACGCATTATAAATCAATTATATTATATATTTAACGTAATTTATCATCGACTAGCTTTTGAAGAAACTTAAAATCTTATTGTATCACGTTACTAGGGAATTTCATGTGAAGGGTTTCATTTAAGTATACGTTTTGACGAGTTTGCTGGATTTACGATTTAAAGTGTCATGGTGCCTCAAACGTTTACTACATGACCTTTGAATTATGATAGCCGGAACAGTGATACAATATTTCCATAAATTAATAAATCAAAGTAATGTATATGTTAAACTCTATGAAATAAAGTTGTAAAATATAAATAATCATACTAAGACTTGACATATTACCCCAGGTTGCGTGACGAGGCCATTACTTTCATTTGATATACTTTTGCCATCAATCAGATGAGTTCATAGCCTCGCATTTTAAATCTTTGAAATGTTTCATAAACCCGCGAGGGAGATACATGCTGTAAACCATGAATACAAGTGTTTTTCCAAATGTATGCTATCCTGATACATTATTGCCCAAGTCCTTACTTTTGCCATTAAGACCCCACTATCATGAACCGTTAATTGCTCTGCGGAGTAAGCGCGAATGCTGTGAGTAGATCTATTTGGGACTGAACTCCCCTGTTGGTATACCTGTACTTTTGGTAACCAAACGCACTTCATTTGAATAAACTATGCGGGTGTTTGGCGAAGGCACCCGTTGGGGCAACTACTTGTGATTATTGATTATCTCAAGGCTTCGGTGTCATAAGCTTAGGGCAATAATATTGTTTTCTATGATAATTGTATTTGCATTGCAATTATTACTATAATGGGTGTATAACAACGCAACCCACTGTTTATGATGACTTGTATTCAAACTGTTTATCATAAGCCTATGAATTTCACTCAACCATTGTGTTGATCTTTTTACATGTTTATCTCAGGTAATTGAGCAACTTATGGCACGGAGTGGCACAGACTTAAAGATGGCTAAACTGTTATCATTCAAACTTTATGTTTTTAGATTTTGGGACCTCTTTTTGTAAAA
>BQNB010094586.1:13681-26081 GCA_026074375.1 Tanacetum coccineum
GACATTGAATTACATTTCATTCCCACTCAATATCAACTTGCTGATAACTTCACCAAGCCCTTAGATGAACCAACTTTCAAAAAGATTAATCGTTGAACTAGGTATGCTGAACATTGATTCAAAACCTGAACCTTCAATACTGACTGAAGAAAACTGAGAGTTCAAGGATTTCATGAAAAACTAAACAACCTTTCATGTTAAAATAACAGTTCATTTCATATTCATAACCTTTAGCTTGCAAAAGTTAAGTAACTGAGCAATCATATATGTCTCATTCATGGATTTGCATGTGCATTTGTGATTTTGTCGCCTTCACTAGAGCTTTGTCATTGGTCACACCAAGAATTAAACAAAACCGATTTGTATTATCTTCAATTCAATTTCTTAACTATAACTTTGATTCAATTCTTTAGCTCTCTCAAGTAAAGTAACTGAGCAATCACATATTTCTCATTCATGGATTTTCATGAGCATGTATGGTTTTGTCGCTTTTACTAGAGCTTGTATGTTGATAATAATCACAAATATCTGTTTAGCATAACCTAACAACAAACCCGAACCTAGTTCAACTTCTTTACATCAATCACAAGGTCAATTTCAAAAACAAAAATTATTTTCAAAATAAAATAATTTTATTGAGTAATTTCTTACAAAAGAAGTTAACTAATTTAAAAGTTTATTAAAAGATGAATTTCAAACGTTCGAATGACCTCACCTTTCTCTCACCTACTTTTGACAGTGCACAGACGGCTGTACACTATCCTAAGCATCAGAAACATGTTAAAATGACTTTCATTAAATACAAAGTTTCACACACATGTTAAAAATAAACCCAAAAACTTCTCATAAATTCATAACTTCCATTTGACAGTTATCAATTCCTCAAAAGTAAAAGTAAAAAGTAACAAATCATATAAACCCTCTCCATCATTCACAAATCACATCTAAAAAAACAAACAAATCATCTCACCAAGAACACACACATAAAAAACCCAAAAAATAAATCAAATCATCAAAACCCTAATCACATCAAATGGCAAACCAAGAATAAAATCCTCCACAACAAGAACAACCCTTTATTGCTGCTAAACAAGTAAGCTTTAATCTTGAAGATATCATCCTCAACACAAACAATGAGGTTTCTCTTCTACACCTAGAAGACATTAACAAGGATTTTTTTTCAAATGTGTTTTTGATTTCATTTCCAAATGCTGCCTTAGAGAACCATTCACCAGATCCCCAAACATGTATACGGAATACCTAGCCGAGTTTTGGTACTCGGCTAAAGCACTTGAAACTTTAAGGTCTCTTTCTCTGTCCCCACTGGTAGTATCTATGGCGAAGTAGGGGTAAACACCTTTAGGAATGCCATTGGTGCACATTACCTTCCTTACTCTAGCGAATATGTTGCACCACCATCTATCGACATAGTTAGGCCATGGACTCCAACCCAAGCGAGACTTCAGCTTCCACACCAGTACTTGCTGAAATGCATAAAGAGGACCAGCAAGCAAATGCTGGCCCAACCTCTTTAGGGGTCACCAGTGAAGCAAGAGCCAACCCTCAGCTCAGTAGTGGTTTGTCAACATTTAATTTAAATAAGCCTATTTATTCAGCATCTTTCATTATTCACTCTGAGTCTGTATTAGAAAATGATGCTTCAGCAGTTTCCACAGCTGAAGCTGATCCTCGAAAATCTACTCCTAGTGATTTTGTACCTCAACAACAAGGTATAATTGAAGGAACCAAAAACACTTCATATGATCACTTATTTGCAGGTACTGACCCACCTGTTCTTGCGGACAAAACCCAATCTGTTAGTAAAGGGATGGAATCTGTCCTCACTCAACCCACAACAGGAAAAGAGGCCAGCTTCATTGCTAAATAGGTTGAGGAAGATGAAGCCTCAAGAACAATCAAGTTAGAAGATCTAGTAAAACTGGTGTCAAGTGTTCAACCAAGCTTTAAAGACCTGGATTCACTTGAAGATGATCATATCATTGTTGTTAATGACAGTGATAAAGATGAGGAGGCAGACAAAGTTTATGATAATACAAATGTTAAAACTAAAGATACTTTAGTTCCTAAATCCTCATCTCCCAGGTCTTCTCAAATTCAAGAGCTTACCAACCAAGTTTTCATTCTCCAGTTTAAAAAGCACAAACTAGAACTTGAAGCTGAAGCCGCTCTCCTTAAAGCTCAACCCTCCATTCCTAATGTAAGACAACTCAATGAGCTTCTGGTAAAGTCTCTACAAACTGGATTCTTAAAGATTTTATTTGCTCATGACTTTAGCAGCTCACTACCAACTGAGCTGAAGGAACTTCCCTCCAAGTTTAATGAACTAACTAAAGAAGTAAAAGGTCTAAAGAAACAAGTTCATGAAATAGAATTTAAGCTGCCAGGAGATTTGAAAGAAATTCCCTCCAAGCTGGAAGACTTTACCAAGACTGTCACAAGTCTTACATCTCAAGTTGCTGAACTGAAAACACTTTAGTGG
Organism: Tanacetum coccineum; assembly: GCA_026074375.1. Classification (NCBI taxonomy): domain Eukaryota; kingdom Viridiplantae; phylum Streptophyta; class Magnoliopsida; order Asterales; family Asteraceae; genus Tanacetum; species Tanacetum coccineum. The sequence continues at coordinate 16,182 of BQNB010094586.1, forward strand.
AAACTCCTAGCAGAATTTCTTTCTGTGCCAACACAAGTTGAAAAGGTTCAGGCTAAACTCAAGACCTTGGATGCTCTTCCAAGTCTACTCAACAAAGTCACTAATGCCTTCAATCAGTTTGCTCAGGCTATTGCATCAAAGAAAACTGAAGATATAGGTATACCTTCAGCAGGCCAAGCTGGCACTCAACCTGCTGAGGAGGAGAAGTATACAAATCAAACCACCATATCTCAGTTATTTCAAAGAAAAGTTGCAAAGAATGCAAACTGACCAAACAACAATCAAAATTAACTCCACCACCTACAACAACCATCATTCCTCCAGTTATCACAACCATAACAATTCTAATGCAATCTCCTTCTCTAAAACATCCACCAAAAGGCTCCTCTCAATCTGAGGGGGAGCACATCAAGAAAGACAAGGGCAAAAAGGTCATGTCTTCAGAAGAGGCTGAGAAGGAGAGTACTAGTAGTGATTCTGATGATGAAACTCACTTGACTGGTTCTATGGTTGAGCCCTCTAAAGCAAAGAAATTAAAGAAGTTTGATTTTGTTACTGAATGAGGAAAGCATATCCAACTAACTGAAGAAGAAATCAATCATCAAAAGAAGATAGAGGAAGAGGACAAAGCTAAAGCAGCTAAACGTGAAAGTGAGCTAAGAAAAGAAGAGTTGGTTGATCTTCTTGGTCTAGAAGTGGTGAACAAGTATTACAATGACAAGTTATAGTTTGACAAATATTGTGATAAAATCCTGAATAGAAGAGCAGAATCAAGAATCACCAACTGTGATGTCTTGACCAAAAAGGGTCCAATTACACTTAAAGTGTACAGAGAGGATGGTACAAGTGAAGTTATTCCCAACTTCAAAGCCAGTGATCTGCACATTGGCGAATGGAGAGAAGTCATGAATGCACGTCCTAACAGAACTGGTAAAGGATGGAAAATGATCTATGACCAGATACGTTCAAGAATGGACTACATTCACACAACTGAAGCAGAACTGGGTATCAACTTGGATATTCCTCTAAGTAAACAGGACCCTCTCTACAAACTAAATGAACTTGCAAACAAAAAGAGAAAGCATGTTGATGACATCCATGATTACTTCAAAGCAAACAAAAGACTCAAATTATCAGTTCAGTATGAAGAACATTTAGCTCGTACTATGCTAAATGAACATGTCCTTGGTATGATTATGTTCAACTCTTACCATATACAGGATTTTGTTACCATTGAAGATTTGAAAGATTTCTCAAACACCATGCTATACACCGTATAATAAATCTTCTTCAGACGTCATCAAGGTCATGGTCTTGATGATCATGCCAGGACCTTCAGTACTCTTCTGCTTGCTGAAATTGATAAGAGAAACTTGAACCCACTCAAGCAGATGAGAACCATTGAGCAGCTAAGACAAATAAAAAGAAATTATTTGTATTAACTTTATCTTTTGTAATTGTAATGTAACGAAAGTGAATAGAAGTAATTATCAGTTATGTTGTTTAATTTATATCAGTTGTGTAAGAAGAAGTTGTTTTGCTCACGTACAACTAATCTTAACCTAGGTTATTTGTATATTCAAATAGGGGGAGATTGTTTTGTCCCTTCAGTCTTTCAGTAGATTTAAACATAAAATCCCCTAAGTGCTACTCAAGCTGAAGTCTTTCAGTTGGAGTCGCTGAAGTTTTTTTATCTTCAGCTCTTCAGGTCCTTAGAAGATTGGAAAGTATCTTCACTTTAGTTTATGCAGCGGTACAGACACTGAAGAAGGCCTTTGCAAATAGCTTCAGTTCAGCTTGGTTGACAATTCCAAGCTGGACGATGTCTATCTCTTTAACATAAGTTGAAATGAAATGTTTCACTTCTAGAAGGTTTACAAGACGGGAAAAAGATTGCTTTATGTCAAAAAGAATAAATCAATCTCCTTGGGAAAAGGTGCTTCTAAAGTTGGTATAGAAGTACAACAACTTTTCTCAAAGGACTATACCTGGTACTTTAGAGCACGTCTGCATTAAATGGTATCTCAGCCACCCATTAGATACATGACATGCGTACTAGGTTAACATGTAAACCCTAATCCCTTTGCCTATATAAGGAAATGGATTCCCAGAGTAAATGCTATCACTTCCAATTAATGTGAAATACATTGAAGAGTTCATTTATCTCTCAAACAAACCGAATAGAAACTGCTGAAGTTGAAGCTTCAGTTCTAGTTGAATAGTTTGTTTTCTTATTTCTCATAACTTTGGTTAGAAAATAAGTTCGAAGGAGATAACACCCCAATTGTCATTCAACCACCTTGCTATTTCACAAGCAAGGTGTGTCATAGATTCTTTATTTGATTCTAATAAGAACCTATACGTTGAAAAGTACTTCTGTGTGTTTTAAACTTGTTCTCTATATTCTTCATATATATATGCTTAAAACTCACTTCGTTGCTATGGAATCTGATTAGTTTAATTTGATAAACCTTATATAAGATTCCAAGGGTCCAACAGATGATATAAACGTTTATTAGCTAGGTCTCATGTTTACTTTTGTTTTCCCAAAGTTTAGTTTTTAATACTTCACATAAAATTATAAAATGTCTCGGTTTTCCCGTCACTTCAAGTTTATACTTGATCAAGTAAAAGTCCTTTATGATTAAAATCATGTATACACCTCATAATACCATGTGTCTAGTGTGTCCATTCTTATTTGCAAAGTCTCCCCATGGTTTTAACTTACCCAAATGGTCCATACTCCCATTTTTACCCAAATCGGGACACTTTTTGTATGTTAACAAGATGAGCCCTTTTTATTAGGATTTGACTTTAGGCTTTTTAAATTTTCTTATTAACATGTTAAACTATTCACAAACCAAATTTTAGCTATAGAAGTGTTTCTATTAGTGATTTTATGACCTTTACAAAGTGAGTGCTCAAAACAGTCCATATGACAACACAATTTAATTTAAATCTAGATAGTGACCAAATGAACCTCTTTTGTAAAATGACCTCAATGAATTTTTAGTCAACTCATTAACTTAAGTTTTATAGGTGGAATTGGTCCATTTTATGCAAGTATGTCCAAGTTATACTCATTTAAAGTGAATAACTTTCTGCTCAAGTTAACTTTTTAGATTTTATTCTTCACTCAACCCACTCACATGTACCCATAACAAAGCTTATCACTAAAGACCAAATATGTCTAAAACGTACATGAATATACACAACTTACAGAGGTGATTTCGGATCAAAAGATAAAATTATGAATATTTTGTGAATATTTCAAAACTGAAAGTCAAATCTGTCAAATAAGAGTAATTTCTACACATGAATCTTGCACAATTTTTAAAAAAATGATAATAACCTCTTCTGATTTTGGACCAAATTAGAAAGTTATAGGTATCTCTTTTATGTAAAATTAAAAAAAATAAGGCAGCCATAACTCAAAAAAATTAGTAAGTTAGTACTGTTTTGGTGAGACATAAAATTTCAATCAGCCTACTATTTCAAGATTGATCAACTTTGCATGCATTTTCTTATTATATAAATTTCAAAAATGACCATACCAAGTGTACGAACCATTTTTAACATAATTTTAGAGTCATAAAATATTCTTACATCAAATGTTTCATTTGGTTAAAAGTATATAAGAAAAGGTGCAAGAAAAGTATACAAAAAATAAGGTATGAAGCTTCTTGGTGCAAGATCAACACAAGTTGTCTTGCACCAAGGTTTATTATTCAATAAAAATGAGCTATATAACTTGAGGGCTGAGGTGATATGATTTCTTGATGATGTACTTCTATGATTTCTTGATCAAAACCCTTAACAACAACTAACTAGTTAACCATTATGTATTGTTTTCTTTAAACCTTCTTAAAAATCTTGAATTGTTGTTGTTTTTGTTTCTTGTTGTTTCTGTCCCCTTTTAGAGAGAGGAGGAGGGAGAGAAAGTTTTTTAGTATGAGAAATTTGCATGTATGAAATGAGGTGGTTAGAGAGAGCTAGTGGTTTTGGTATAAAAAGACATGAGAAGTGCTGTGTTGTAAGAATGATAAGAGAAGTTAACCATGTGTTGTGTGTTTATGGCTCCTCTTGGCCTGTTTTAGGGACTAGGGGGTTTGGTAGCTTTTTTTTAACAATTACTTAGTGTAAAGAATGTATAATGTATTAAGTTAAATGTTGTGTAGTGTAAGTATTTGGCAAATAAGTAAAGCATCGTCTTAAAATAGTTTTGCAAGTTATTTAAATTACTTTTCCCATGTGTTTTGATATTGTTATAATGTTACTTGAGCATATCGTTGGTCGTTAGGACCATTAACTAGGATCATTAGGTCGAAGGTGCGTTTGTATCTCTAGGGTTCATAAGAAAATAAGCGTTTAATAATAAAAATGGCATGACCACATAAGAGCGACTCAACAAATAATTGAAAGAGTCAAAATATCATACATTTTCTTTCGGTTACTGACTTTAAAACAAAAGGTTGTTACAGATTAGTACAAGTACAATTTATTATGATTTTGTACATTGTTGCATTCATTCATATACAAATGTCATCATTTTATATGTATATTTTTTCATGACTCCGATGACTTTTGTTGAGCAAGCTAGGGTAATCAACACACAAACAAACAAATTATTTCAAGCAAGTAAATCATATCATTTAAGCACATTTTAGTGGCATCCACCAGTTTCATTAAGTTTACAAGTAAATTTTTATTCTACTCTAACATTTTAGGGTTCAAGAGATTCCATGGTGAAAGGTCACATAGGAGTCACTTCGTCCACTTTAATCATTCGGGAGGCATCATTAGGATGTTTGTTCTTGAGGTATTTAAAGAGTGTTGTCATGACCCTAGCATATTGAAGTGCCTCATTGTTGTAGTCCAAACTACTCAACCTTCTAGCTATGAAGTACGTAAAGTTAAAAGGAGTATTGGTTTTGGTGCAATAAAGCATGTGGCCAATAATGATAGGCAAGCTTTCTTGAGCTTCAATCTGTAAAAACACATTTGACATCAAAACATCCGCCTATGCTTTTAAATGAGGGTGAAGTTGATTTTATTCCTATGATTTTAAAGGGATGCCTTCACAATGGAACTCGGGTCTCATAATGGTGTTTTCAATCATGATACTATTGACCGAAGGGTCATATGAAAATGAGTTTGGGTGATAGTTCTTAAGTTTCATGAAAGCTTTGTGTCGGTTGATTTAGTAAAGAATAAAGTTCTTTTAGAAGATACATTAAACAACCTCCCAACTTCCTTAGATCCCAAGCATATCCGGAGCATATTTACGAAAATGAAGAGTTAATGTGGGTATGTCAAAGTAATATTAAGTATATAACTCTTGAATGTGACGAGGGTAGATTGTAGAGGGAAAATTTTTGACAAGTGAGAAGCATTTAGATTGAATGAAGGGTTATTTCAAGTTTGTGACACAAATTTTTGTCATAATGACGACCCTCAAGGTAGTCACGATTTTCAAATGTTTCATAGGCATTGCTGGATTTGTCATTGTTGACGCACTTCATGGAGTATCTAGTATCCATTTTCTTAAGAAGGATTAGGATTGAACACTAAGAGTGATAATTATAATGTTTACATCTAACTTCTTTTTATAATGGTGCATTAGGAGTAGGTATGATTTTTAGAATGGCTATGACTTTTGGTCAATAAGGTTTGGTACTTTTGATTCCTAGTTGATTCAACTACCCATGATTTTGAAAGAAAGATGCCCATTGGGAAGATAATTATGCCCTTAAAGATTTGAGTTATTTTTATGTTTTAGTTATGGTTTGGTTAAGAATGGATGATTAAGTTGCACACATTTAGTTCCTACAATCATGCGTGCATGCACCAAGATTTGTCAAGCCATGCATGAAACTTCCATTGTAGTTGGTTGTGTAGAGATCCTTAATCATCATTTTAGATTTTCAGAATCGATAACTTTATTTTCATTGCGTTACAAAGAAAATACTTAGGATCTCGGATGAGTGCTCAAAGTCATCAATCCTACTTCGATGTGTATTTTAACCCTTTTTGGATATTTTACACATATAGGACCACATATTTCATTATACAAGAGCAAAGTGTTGCTAAGTATAATATCTCATAATTATGGTCGATGTGTTGTGTCAACATTGATAATCTTTAACTACCAAAGTGTATGGTAAGTTAAGTACATAGTTTCTCGGACAAGAATACTATATTATCATGTTTATTATTTGTGTATTTTAGTATGCTATGCAATACCATACCAAATTTAATTTTAAGAGAATTCTCTTTAACTACATGAGTAATTTGTATGTTTGCATAAAATCTTTTCTTTTCTTTTCTATCCTAATACACGTAGCATGCAATCAACACATAAAATGAACAAGTTGAGACAAATATAACATTTTCATCACAAGGGTGAGTTGTGATCCAACGTGTTATTTTGTCATCAAATTTATCTATTTAATCTTTGGTATCTGCCTAAATACACATACCTTTGACCTATAAAAACGGACTTAAATGACCAAAAACTTACCAAAAATACATTGTATTTGTATGTTTTCACTTATATTGTGCAGGTAACGGATATTCGACAAAAGGACACAAAAACAAAGCCAAAAACGACAAAACCGAGCACGGAATGGAAAAGCGTGAAAAAGTCAAAGTCAAAGTCAACAAAGTTAAAGTCAAAGTCAACCCCGACAAAGTCAAAAGTCAAAGCCGAAGCCGTAAACAATGAAATTCTTAATAGGCCTACCCTTACCCATCTAATAGGCCGGGGCAGCCCATTAATTCAATTACATCAAGACTTATATGCCTTATTTGATAAAAAAGCCCAAAACCCTATCAAAATCCAACACAAACCCCAACTTAACAAATGAAAGCCCAACACCCTTAACTGATAACATTGTTAGTCCTTTAAGGACTATGGGTGTAACATCACCATATAACCTCAAGGGCTGAAAATGCCAATTACCTTATAACTTCTACACCACAAGGACCACCCATGAAATTAAACTATATAACTTCAGGGGCCGAACCTGTCAAACCACGAACCTTTACCCTGCTCACCCAAAACAAAATTTCTTGCAAATCCTAAAACCCAACACTATTCATCCATCACTCTCATTGCCCCCTGCAACTCTACGACAAATACATCACCCTCTCCTCTACCCCACATCACATGGCTTAATTGCCACCTTGGCAATCCCCTTTAACACCATTCGTCAAAAGAAGAGGACAAAGGATCAATGGCTCAGATCATATGGCTTGGGTAAAAAGATGGAATGAAGGGCTTGGATGAGACTTACATTTTCCTCTCACAACAAACACAACAAGCACAACTCAAAAGTTTAGTTTTTTATATAAATAGTTTAGGCTTTCATTGTAATAGACAGTTAGTTTTAGGTTTTCATTTTTATGCTTTATTTTACAGCTTATTTACTGCTTATTGTAATTTTCTTTTGAAGTCTTGTAACATTTTTCAAGTATGAATGAAATTTATCTTTTTCTTAAATTCTGTCTTAATATTTCAGTTTTAATCTTCTTATTATGCAATGTGTTTTCCTTTAAAGCAAACTTAATAAGTACTTATAATCAAATGTTTCTTAGATAAACTTTCTCATAAGTTTTTTTTGTTTTCCTATTCATAAATTCACCCAAAAAAAGGTACCTTAGCTTATTCGAAAGATGAGCCAAAAAGGGAAGGGCTCATGGACCACACCAGCTTATCTTTGATAAGCTGGAGCTCTTGTTGATTAAGCTCCTTAAGAGCATTTCTAGCCTTGTTTAAGCAAAGGCATTAGTAAGTTTACTTTTTCATTTTAAGCTTATTTTTAGTTGCTTATTGTATGGCGTATTCTTTAGCTTATTTCTGCTTATTATCTGTTTAGAATAGCTTATTATCACATGTCATAGTTATTTAACGCTTATTGTGCTTAGTTGATAGTTTAAATTTCATTTGATTGAAAACTGTCCAAAATTAGTCAAAGTAGCTTAGTTAGCTTAGCTTATTAATAATAGCTTATTCCTTTGAAATATTTGCTTATTTTACTTAATGATTCATTATGCTAAAACTGTTTTCACCTTTTGAAGCTTAGTTAAGCCTGTTTTAAGCTTAAAATTAGAATTTCAGATTTTAAAGGGGTGTTTAGGTCAAGGTGTAAAACGAATCATAATTGGTTCAAAATTGTTTTGGGTCATTAAGTCACTTTTGAACACCTTTAATTAAGCCTTCTAATCTGTTTTTTTAGTTTTAAAGTTTAATATCAACTTCTAAGGTGTTTTGTGCAAGTTGGCCAAATATGTGGTTATTTCATTTCTTCAAACTGTTTAAATATGATTGTTGCTTAAAAGTCATTTTGAGGACTTGGTTATGCTTCTAAATTGGTCATAGATGTAATAGGATAAGAATAGTTTAAGTATGCATTTGCATTTATCATTTGGTACAAAACTGTTAAAGTATTAAGTCATTTTTCTAAGTTAAAAGCCCTTTTTCATTTTTAAATTTAGGTTAGGTAAAATTGTTTTTAGCATCTGAATTTAGGAGCATAAGCTCATTGATAGGTAATCTTCATCTGTTTCATCTTATTTTAGGTTTTAAAGTTCTTTTACTAGCTTAAAATATAGGCTGCAAAAGCCCTTTTTCTTTTTAAAGAAAACAAAAAAGCTTTCAATTCTGTGTAAGTAGCATTTTCATTTAGCTTTTTCTTGGCTTAATTGATTTTCAAAATGTTTTCTAAATGCTGTTTTAGATAGCTTATAGTTCTAGCTTTTAAGTTTTATAGGTCTCTAAGCCATAAGGATCCCTTAAGTAGCTTAAAAATAAGCTCACAAAGTGCCTTATAGGTTGTTTGATCACAGTTTGGACCCAAGAGCTTATTTGCTTTTAAGAGCTTTTGGGCTTATTGAATTTGCTTACATTGTGTTTAGTCTTGCTTATTAGGTTAGTCTTAATCCATTTTGGCTTATTTAGTTTTGGTTAAAGCTTATTTGAGCTTATTTGCACTTTTAGTTTAAAATTTTAAGTCAAAAAACCTTTTTAAGAATTCTTTCATTTTCAGCTTAGTTTAGTTCATTCTAATTGCTTATTTTTGTTCTTTATTGCTTATTAGGTATAGCTTATTACCTGTTTTAGCTTATTTCCCTTTTTTCATTTGCTTATTTGTCCTAAAAAAAGGCACACAGTTTAGCTTCTTTTAAGTTTTAGTTTTTTTAAGCATTATGTTTCTTTTTAAGTGCTTATTCTGTGCTTTTTACAAAAAGTCATTTTACAAAAATTGCTTATTTTTAAGTCTTAAAGCTTTTCCAAAAAGAAAAGTTGCAAAAAAGTAAAAACGGGGAAATTGAGAAGTTGAGGGTGAGCAAGGCTCGAACCCTCAACCTGAACCAACCTATACCCGTTTCTCACACACTCTTTACCGCTGCGCCCTTGGGACTTTTTCGTTATAAATCCCAAGTGGTTTGTATTTAAGGGCTTTTTAGCCCTTAAGCTTTTCAGAAGTTTTTGGCTTATTTATAAGCTGTTTGTCCAAGTTTGTATTTTTCCTAGATTCTTCATAGCTTAAAGTATTTTCTTGAATTTTTTAGATTTTTCTAATTTCGTTTAGTATTTTTTATATTTAATTTAGACAAAATCCGTTTTTAATTCATAATAAATAAAATAAAAGTCAAAACAATCTAATTCTTTTTTAGAAAATTTTCTTTTATCATTTAGGACTTAGGAAAATTATATTTGCTTTCGTAGGGTTAAATTTGTAGATTTTAGTTTTTTAAAGAACATGATTGAATCCCGTTCACGTTTTTCGTGTTTTTAAGCTTAAATCGCTTTCGGTTTTGGTTTAGTTTTCTTAGTTCTTGCATTTTAGTCAATTAGGACTTATACAAGTTAAAAAGATCATTTTAGGATTTAATTTT
>BQNB010094587.1:0-17326 GCA_026074375.1 Tanacetum coccineum
ATTGCTTTAATAAACATCAACATAAACTCATAAGTTCAAATACACATAACAGCAACCTCTCTAGCAACTTCATAACGATATACGGATCTCTAAACACACTAACAAACAATCTACAAAGTCATAAGCACATACGTTCAAAGTTACATTGCGGTTGACATAACTATAACACAAAATACATTATAACTAATTCACATCTAACCTAACAATTTCCGGATCTCGTAACACACTAATAACTATCTATAAGCAACCAGTTATTCACAACTAACCTAACGATCTCCAGATCTTGTAAAAACTAACTTAGTTTAATCATCATCATCGTCATCAAAATAAAAAACAGTTCGTTAATCGCGACAAATATTCATGGATGAAAACAACGAGCAACACATAACATTTACGAAATGAAGAGTATAACCTAAAAAATAATGAAATGAAGAAATAATTAATAAATAGTTGTATAAAAGTATTTGAAGAGTACCTGAGAGAGAAGAAGTGTGTGAAAAATGTAACGGTGGAGTTGCGGCGGATGAGCGGTGGTTGTTGAAAGAAAGGGCTTTAAAATGGAAGTTGTTGTTGTTTTGAGGGTTTTGGAGGTGCGACGTCAGCACATGGGTAAAGTGTGCTCCAAGTTTTGCTTTCTTTTCTATTTTGACACTTATCTTTTCGACTTTTATAATTTGGTCTCTTTCTGTTTACTTTTTTTTAATAGTTTAGATGAATATTTGTGCAAAGCGACGGGATTTATTAGCGGCAAATAGTTTTCTTTTTTGAAACTATGAAGATGTATTACCACAACAAACATAATTTTTACAAGGAAAAATAAGATCAAAAACATGCTTACAATCCTATAACCAAATACGACACAACACAAATAACAAGCTAGGCTACAAAACAATCCTTCAAACTTCACAGTTTCACTCACGGTCACTACATTTCCTTTACAACAAAGCAACCTTAAGCTAAAACAAGTGTAAAGTTAACAAAAGGCTACTGTTTAAAGGCCTCATGACTGTAAAAACATTTATGCATTAGTTACATTTCTCTCTTGAAGGCTTGAACATAAACTCAACTGTAGATACAACCTCGTAGAAGGATTATAAACAAGACATCAAAGAAATGCATCACCAATGCGAAAGGCCTTGTTACCTCATACAAAGAGTTACATTTCTTTCATGAATGCGGTTTATCAACCCTACTATAGCAGCCACCTCACAAAGTGGGCAAAACTGTCATCCATGAAAGGCATCACTGTAAGGCCAAACCATCTCTATAACTCTTAACCATAAACCAAGTCACATTGTATGCCTTTTTGAAAACCACCATCATTAATAAAAGAATCGACAACCATACTATCTGCTACAATTTTGTTAACAGTTTTATCCCAACTCTTTCTTTCATTGCTTCTGAACATTCTAAAATTCCTTTCTTGCCACAAATAATTATAGTTATAGTAGATATATTGTGCTTTAATGTTTCGTGTAACGTCTCATCATTCGTGATGACAACACTATTAATGTGTGGTGGTATAAATACCCCTCTATGGCTTCCATAGAGGGGTTGAGTCTTTTATATCTTAGATTTGTTCTATTTTATCAAGTTAACTTTCTCTCTCTATTCTCTCTCACTAAAATGGTTATCATGTGGTTTGACTCACCAAGACCACCGAATCATGGTTTACATGTTTCTTTCAAGCAGCATCCGTCGAAGCTCAGATTTCTTTAATTATGTTGGAGTTCTCCTCATGTCTTTTTGCCGATTCACCTATAAATTTGCTCAAAGTTTCTTCCATAGATTGTCTTCGTTCTTGATACGAAGGATTTGCATTATTCCTTTGGTAGAATCCCAGAGTTGTTGCTTTATATCCCCCTCCTTGAAAAGGTGCACAAAATTGAGTGTAGTAAGCTTCTTCGAGGGTTTTCCATTCTTCCTTAAGTGGGAAATCTTTGGTGTAGTGGGGGCCTTTACATTGTTCACATCCTACTTGAGCAGCATAAACTTTTTCATTCACCTTCTTGATTTCTCTCCCAAGATTATTGAGTTGTGCTTGTATGGCTGCCAATCCGTCAGAAGTTTTAGTACTTCTTGTCCTAGATGTTCCATTGTGCCATTTTTGAAAGTATTCAGCCATTTTTTGGATGGATACTTTTGCATCAGCAACAGTCTTAGATGGTATGGCACCTTTTGAATCAAGAATTTATCGAGTTGGAACTTCCAATCCGTTATAAAACAAGATTACCTCCTGCATCTCCGTTAAATAATGTTGAGGAAACTTCATCAAGAGTTCTTTAAATCGCTCACATGCTTGATAAAGGGTTTCATCCGGTTCTTGCTGAAAGTTGTTGATCTCCTCCATTTTCTTTGTTGTTTGAGCAGGTGGGCAATATTTGCTTAGAAACTTTATTTTTAGATCTTCCCAAGTTGTAATTGAACCTGATGGTTTGTTTTTTAGCCAACGACTTGCGGCTCCAGTTAGGGACATAGGGAAGGCTCTAAGCATAACATGGTCTTGAGTTATATTAGGGATATGGAATAAATTAACGACCTCAAGAACTTTTTTGATATGTTCGTTCGCATCTTCATGATCCGATCCGCTGAAGGTATTGTCACGTAGTTCCTTGAGAAATTGGCCTTTTAGTTCAAAGCTATCCTTGTTCTCGATTTTAGGCCTAGTAGTTCTCGATCCATAGTCAGCTCGAGTTTTGCTCATGTATTGCTCTATGGTTTTCGCCATTATTTCCATAACTTCTTCCGCGGAATATTCTTCTTGGTCAGAAAATAGATCAAAATCAGGCGATCTTGATTCGTCAAGACTTAGTGTCTTGAGATGCTTCCTAGATGATCAAAATTCTCATTTCGGATCCTTAAAAGGCGTAAATAGTTCCTTAGTTGAACTCCTTGTCAGGCACTACCTGAAACAGAGGATAAACAATCAGTAGGATAGGCTCGGGAGAAAGAAAACACAGATATATGGAAATCGAATGCGAAAACTAAGTTTTTGTTACTGTATCAGACGATCGATACGTCGTATTGATCTGTTGAATGAATACGTTGTATTTGATAAGAAAGTTGGATACGCCCTATCCAATTAAAGTGGATACGCCGTATCAGGTTATCGACCTAAACAGTGTATTATAAAACAAATAAACACACAAACAATTAAACTAAGCAAATATACAAGCAAACAATACACAAATATACAGAATTATACACTAATCTAAATTACACTAATCCTAAGGGCTATAGATATAATCTAATGATAAAAACCAAAATATCAAATAAAAATCAAGATTAAATTTTCACTCCCCGGCAACGGCGCCAAAAACTTGATGTGTCGTTGTGTGGTTATAATTTATGTTTCAAGTTTTAAATTTATATTTTGTTGACTTTACCAAAAGCAACACTTTAACGGGCAGTGTACCCGATCAGATGGATGTTTCGTGGTAAGTAGGGTGTCGATCACTAAGAGCGAGAAACAATCTTTCAATTTATTAATATTTTGGTTTATTAACTAAGTTAATTCTATTTTATGTTAATCCTAAATCTAATGGATAAGGGGGTTTTTTCAGCCTGAGAGACTGGCACGGGTTTTGTGGTGACTAAAATCAATTTAAGACACAATTACACACGCAAGCAAATTAACAAAAGATAAAAGAGTGGTCAAGTAAAATATAAGAAAACGTTATTAGCCATGATTAATTCAATTAGAACGCTGGTTTATTTATTTAGTGCAATGATTACTTATCTCGAGGTGGCATATCATTCTTAAGATTAAGGCGGTACTTCTTTCTTAAACCTAGATACGTAAAATTCTGTCACAATTAAACGTATCCGCATAAAGCATCCTTATTTGTTGATTATAATCTATCTTAGGGAATAAAGCAATGGTGATCTTGTTAAACCCTAACTCATATAGACTTTACCCACTTACTGCTTAATGGCGATTCATACACTAGTAGTCCACAAACCAAGTCTTTACCAATTAATTAAGAACGTACTCGTTGATCCCAATGGTCACATGCCGGTCCAACTAAGCTCACAATCTAAAGGCAAAGATAGGTTATTATTCGTGATCCTATTGGTCTAGAAGTATAAATTACTATATAGAGAGCCATCCCGACATCTAGATTACTTGGTCCGTATCACTAGATCCAGTTGAATGATATGTCACATATAAAAGCACATAAACAAGTATATACTGATAAACATAAATAAGTATTCAACAATTAATTAAGCAATCGAGATAAACAAACCAAACATTCAAATCTTCATAATAATGGCTAATACCAGAAGGTATTAGCCTTCAAACATTATAATCAATACAAGAGTAATAATCCAACCAAGGTAAACTAACCGAGTTAACGAATGATACCAAAAACTGAACGATTACAAGAGTATAGGAGATTACAAAGTGTTTCCTATGGAATTAATTGCGTTGCTCGACCTCTTCTGCTCTTCTTCTCTTCTGAAAATCGACTTTGATGGTTAAGGTATCGAAAATATGATTTTGCACACTGAAAACCCGTTTTTAGGTTTTTTATTTATAAGGTCTGGAATTTGGTCGATACGGCGTATTGACTGAGGTCAATACGACGTATCGGGGGTTTCTTGGAGTAGGGACCATGTTCGATATCTTCCAGAATATTTTATTACTATATCTTGAATATGGCGTATAGGATTCCTCTAGATACGGCGTATTGAATCTTTTTCCTTTGTGGTCTTTAGTGAAGTATAGGATGTCAGAGATAGTTTTCTTCATATTTCTTCGTTTAAGCTCCAGAATGCGTGCCTTTTAGCTAATCTTCACCAAGTACTCTATAATTACTGCAATTCTCAAATACAAACGATTAAGTAACAATTATTTGCAATAATTATATAAAATGGGTTATTTACATGGGATAAATGATGCTATAAAAGTGATGTTATTTGATGTCATCAATTGTGCTTACCCGTTTGGTCCATGGAGCCCCGTTATGCGTAACGACAGTTATCTTCATCGTTATCCAGGCCACGTCGCCTTTCTGTTGAAGGGCACAATCGTCTTTTCACTATTATTTTTAGTTGCACGTTTGGTCCCTGCCCCTTAGTATACTATAGTAACATTTACTGTTCCTATTTTTTATCGTTTAGTGCTCGCGCGTTTGGTCCCTCATGTCTATTTTTTTCCTGCCGCCTCTATATATTCCTGCCTATTCCCTTTTCCACCCAACTTGTCATAAAACCCGATTGCCACCCTATAAATAAATCGTTACAATCCTATTTTTTTAAATGGCCTGTATCGAGGAGATTGCAAAGGATGCAAAGCATATTAAAATTGAAGATCAATTGCTAGGCTTAATCAAGAGACAAGTAGAGATTAAGTTGATGCTTTAGGAGAATTTTAGATATCTATGTGAGGAGGTATCTAACTTTGTTAAAGAAAGCGAAGACGTGGTAAAGGAGGTTGACATGTTAAGTTGTAAAGATGTGGCGAAGGAAAATGTTCGTTTGTTGAGACGTGGAAAAAAGCGTGATTTGTATAAGACGACGCGTCTCAAGATGATGGTGGATGAATACCATCTTAGTGTTCGTGAGAAGCATACCTTTGTTTGTAAGATGAATTTAGGGACACTAGTTGTTAATACAAATAATGTCTAAAAATGTTATTTATATTTTTCGACCTCTCAACGTTTTGATAATAACAAAATGTAAAAACGTTTACAATAAAAATAAACGTTTACAAATTATCAAATGTAAAATTCTATTTCTAAGATTAGTGATCACTTAAGGTATGGACAAACAAAATAATTAAGCATGATTAGTGATCAAGAAAATATTTTTCTCTTAATCCTCACTTTTAATTCTACAAAAGTATTTTCTCAAAAATACATTTACAAAATATTCTCTAATTAAAATAAAAAGTTTTATTAAAAACTTAAAATTTGAAATTCAAATTTTCCCCCCAAAACGGAAGCTTCTACACCAGATACAACATTCCCCACAAAAAGACAAAAAAGGGAGCGGAGTCTAGGCGGCGGCCCCCTTATAGGCCTGGCGGCCCCCTTATATATAAGGGACCGCCGGGACCGCCCCCAGAGAGCCGTTGGGATTCCCTGCCTATAAATACTGCTCCATTCCCAGCAGAAAAATATTCCTCTTTGCACGAAATTTTTCAGTCTTTTCTTTCTCTCTCTAAACCTTCTTTCTCTCACTAAAACTCTTGATCACTAACATACTTAGATCTTGTTTCAAGTGATCTAATCTCTTCTTCTCATCTCCTTCCTCATACATTCAAGTGCAAGAGAAGAACACTCGTATTCGTCAAGAAACGAAGTGTTAATTAGTGATCTATCCTCCTTTCTTCTAAGTACCAAAACTCTATTGTATTTATCTTGTGTATTTGTGTGATTCGGATATTGTGTAGATCCGATAGTGTAGATCTTGTGAAGATGTGTACATCTAGTTAAGTGGTGTTTAGTACAGCTAAGATTAGGACTCAAAATTTATCTTAGTGTCAAAAAATAATGTAAGCGACGTGTAAACGGTTTTCTCCACCTAAAGGGAGCTTGTTGACATAGTGAAATCTCGAGTGGGATACTCGGGGAGTGGAGTAGGGCGAAGAGGTGCTTCGTAGCCGAACCACTATAAAATCTCGGTGTCTTGGTTTGTTGTATTCATTCCTCTATCTTTTACATTAATATTATTGTTATTTAGTTTTCCGTTTAGAATAGTTAATAGCTTTGTTCATATTGTGATTTGATTGGAACATATAACTCGGATCTATACTTTTTAGAAATTAAACTCTTAAAACGGTAAAAACAAACGTTGTAAACTATTCACCCCCCCCCCCTTTAGTTTCCACAATTGGTATCAGGAGCAGGTCACTCAAGATTTATAAAATATACCTATTTAAAGCATGATCGATCTATGGAATTCTGACAAATATCTAGAAGGGCAAAATATGCACAGACCACCACTCTTTGCAAAGCGATAGTTTTATTATTGGAACAATAGATTCCAAGACATATGTTAAAATCAAAAGATCCTAGATACGAATGGCATGTTAATTACCACTGGTGATTTTCAACCTATTGTACAAAATCCGGAAACCAAATTAGATGAGGTTATCCCTTTTGAAAAACAAACCGATGATCTCAAAAAGAGACTTGCGAAAAATATAAAGCAAAAATGTTTATTATACAAACTTTGCCAAGGAAAAGAATATAAAAGAATTTTCATGTGTAACACGGCAAAAGAAATTTGGAAAACTTTGTTAATCACCCATCAAGGTAAAAGCCCCAGTCAAAGATATAAGAAATCGACCTATTTGATCCAACAAGTAAACAATTCGTCAATTTCGAAGACGAATCTAGATAGTGTGCTTTTGCTAGATTTAATACTATTATTACTAGTCTTAAAGCTCTTGATGAAGGTTATTCTAGTAAGAACTACGTAAGGAAGTTTCTTAGAGCTCTACATCCTAAATGGAGAGCAAAGGTCACGGCGATTGAAGAGTCGAAAGACTTAACGTCACTATCTCTTGATGAACTAATCGGGAACCTCAAGGTTCACGAAATGATCATCAAGAAAGATTCCGAAATAGTCAAAGCAAAAGTTGAAAGAAAATCTATTGCTTTAAAGGCTAAGAAAGAATCTAGTGATGAAGAATGTTCGACTTCCGGTAGTGAAGACGAAGAGTACGCCATGGCGCAATTTTAGATCAAAAACTCCACCTCCTAGAAGAGTCAATAATAATTATTCTCGTCCTAAAACACCGCAACCAAAAAGACACGTTGGTCGACAAAACCAACCTCATGGCTTTCCCGTAAGTTGGAACAACTTTCCACGTCAAAGTTACATGCCATGGGAAATGTGTCTTCCATTCTCACATCCCAACCAATTGCATCAAATGCAAGGGATGTTTGGCACTAACAACTTTGGACCCATGAGATATTGGGGACCAAATGTTTGAGTTATTGTCTTATATAAATAGATATGCCTTGGAGTCGACTTGGAGCCCGACGAATGGATCAAGGATAGCGGATGCTCTAAACATATGACGGGTAACCGAAAACTCTTCTCCACTTACAAGGCATACAATGGAGGTAATGTCATTTTTGGTAGTAATCTTCGCGGTAACATCATTGGCAAAGGTACGATTTCTAATGACTCTCTCAAAATAGATAATGTAGAACATGTTGATAACTTAGGATTTAATTTGCTAAGTATAGGACAAATATGTGATAATAAGTGTAAAGTAACTTTCTCTGAACATGATAGTGAAATCACTAAGAACGGTAAAGTCATAGGTAGAGGTATTAGGAAGAAAGGCTTATATGTGATGAAATTAGGAAGTAAGCCAAAGGATCAAATTTGTCTAGCAACGATTGATGAGAATTCCACCTTGTGGCATAGAAGATTAGGTCACGCAAATATGCGTCTCATTCAATCGTTAGCTTCTAAGGAATTAGTTAGAAACCTACCTAAGCTTAAGTTTGATCAACATTTTTGTGATGCTTGTAAAATGGGAAAACAAGCTCACGCTAGTCACAAAGCTAAGAATGTAGTCTCAACGACTAGATGCTTAGAACTTCTCCATATGGATCTCTTCGGTCCATCCGCCGTACGGAGTTACGGAGGAAACCGTTACACCCTAGTCATAGTAGATGACTACTCTAGGTATACTTGGACTAGATTTCTTAAGGATAAAACCGAAGCTTTCGATCAATTCAAAATATTTAGTAGGAAAATCCAAAACCAATTAGGTTGTTCAATAGTGTCAATAAGAACCGACCACGGTAGAGAGTTTGATAATGAGGTACAATTTGGAGAATTTTGTAATGCCAATGGTATTACTCATAACTTCTCGGCTCCACGCACTCCTCAATCAAATGGCGTGGTCGAAAGGAAAAATAGGACACTTCAAGAGATGAGTAGGACTATGTTGAATGAGCAATCGTTACCACAAAAGTTTTGGTGTAACGCCGTAGATACTTCAACATACATTCTCAACCGAATTCTCATTAGAGCCATTCTAGGAAAAACACCTTATGAACTCTTTGAGGAAGGTAGGAAACCAACTCATGACTATTTTATGTAGGTAGTATAGAAAGCAATTGCTTCATTTTAAACACTAAAGACTGACGATCCAAATTAGACCCAAAGTCATACGAAGTGTCTTTCTAGGTTACTCCCAAAATATAAAGAGGGGAGACCAAAACATTCATAATAAACCACATTAACTATGAAAATTGAAGAATCACTCAACGTGACATTTAAGAAACTCCTCCACCCTCTAGACATCACCCTTGGTGGATGGATGAACTAGATAAATAAGAACTATTAAAGGAAAACGAAAAGAAAAACCTAGAAAAATTGTTGAGAGCTGAAACATTAGAGATAGACGAAATAGACAATTTTAAGGAATCTATGAACATTCCTTAGAAAATGTTATAGGAAACCTCAACGAAAGAACCCTTAGATCACAAGGCCCAACACCAAAGTAACTATCTGTTTTATATCAACTATAGAACCTAAATAATGTGAAAAAGCGTTAGGCAGATGAAGAAGGTTAGATTAATGCGCCATGCAAGAAGAATTAAATCAATTCGTTGCTAACGACGTTTGGGAGTTAGTTCCTTAACCTAGGAATATGACAATCATATGAAAATAAGGAGGGTATATTTTAGAAATAAGTTAGACTAGTACGGTATGTGTATCTTGAAATAAGGCTAGTATGTTGCTTAAGGCTGAAACCAAAAAGATGGCATCGATTATGATGAAAACTAATGCCCCGGTTGCTAGACTTGAGTCCATTAGAATATTATAGCTTTAAGCATGCGCCATAGACTTTAAACTGTTCCAGAAATGGATGTAAAAATGTGCATTCCTGAACGGTTTTAATCAGATGAGGAGGTATACGTGGCACAACCTCCGGATTTCATTGATTTTCGAAAAACCGTATCATGTTTAATAAATTAAATGAAAGCATTATATGTCTTAAACAAGCCCCCAAAGCATGGTATGATAGGTAAAGAACATTCAATATTAAACACGAAGGTATAAAATGTGAATGGTAGATAACACACCTTTTTTACTAATAAGAAAAGTTCAAACTCGTCAATGTTCAAACATACGTCGATGACATAAATTCGTTTCGACTTGTCAATACATTTGTGATGAAAATGCCAAAATCATGCATGAACGAGTTCGGAATGAGCAAGTATGGGTGAACTTAACTTCTCCTTGACTACAAAATAAAATAAATGGTAAGAATGGTATAATCTATTAATCAATCTAAGTAAATTAGAAAGAAATACTTAAAATTTTCTGTGTCTAGAAGAGTCTAAACTAATGAAAACCCCCATGTCCTCCGATACCAAACTCACAAAAGATGAAGAGTGTGAGTCGATAGATAGTACCAAGTATCGAGGCATGATAGGTAGTTTACTATACCAACGGCAATAGCGCGATACATGTTTAGTGTTGCCTCTGTGCCCGCTTCCAAGAGCTCCAAACCTCTCATCTTGAAGCGGTTAAGCGTATCTTCTGATACAGTAAAGGCACTACGCACTTAGGATTATGGTATCCTAAGGGGACCGGTATAGAAACCGTAGTATATGTCGACTCTGATCATGTGAGAGATTATGTGGACCGAAAGAGCACTAGCGGTATTTGTACGTTCGTGGGATGTTTTTTGACATCTTGGTTCTCCTCGAAGAAACAAACCGCTCTTGCTATATCCACTACCGAAGCCGAATACGTAAGCGCCGGAAAGGCATGTCAACAAGCACTATGGATGAAACAAGCTCTCATCGACTACGACGTACGACTCGACGATGTTCCCATCATGTGCGACAACAAAGGCGCGATTGACCTTAGCAAAAACCCGGTGCAACATTCTCGTACCAAACACATCAAAATACGTCACCACTTTCTTCGTGATAATGTCCAGAAAGGACATATCTCAATCAAAAAAGTGCCGTCCGTCGACAACATCGCCGACATTCTTACTAAACCCCTTAAACGTGAATCGTTTAACTATCTACGTCTTGGTTTAGGAATGATGGAACACATTCCATAAATCATCTTAGTTCGCTTCTCTTTCTTCTGTCTCAATTCTAGTCTGTGTTCCATTCCGTGTCGTGACAACTTAAATACTTCATCCGAAGTACTTTAAGCATATTTAATTCGCGAAATGCAAATTAAAATGTCACTCCTCTTTGTAAAATTTTCGTCAAAAACCAAGTCCAAAAACCCTTGGCTGAGGGCGGCCCCCATATAGGCGGCCCCCCAATATATTTGGGACCGCCGGTAAATATGGGACCGCCACCAGCAAGTCACAAAATGGGACACTTAAACAAAAAAATTTCAAAACAGAAAAACAAACACCCCCTTACCTGCTGCCATTGACGAACATGACTCAAAACCCACCAAAACTCAAAATCAACCATCTAAACATCAATTGAAGATCAAATCAACACTAATAATCAATCCTAATATCACAAAGATCATCAATTGTAAGTCATTTCATCTATTTTCTTTCAATTTGAGTCTAGGGTTCATGATGAACACCAAAAATTGAAATTGGGGATTTTCGATTTTTCTTTCAATTTTGTACAATTAAGAGTACTAGGATACAATGTATAACTAATATGCTTCCCGTAGATATAGGATTTGCATACATTAGTGAATTTGTTGAAAAATTAATTTCGAACCAAAACCCCAATTTTATTTTCAAATCACTCACGTTAGGAACATAATAAAATTGTTGTTATGCATTGTTAATCCAACCCAAAAATGTTTTCAAACACATGCATAATGATCTCATGAACAAATTTTGAGATACATAATTCATATGTATTTTTTGACTTGTTTGGATGAGGGGGGGGGGGGGGGTGGGGGGGGGGGGGGGGGGGGGGGGGGGGGGGGGGGGGGGGGGGGGGGGGGGGGGGGGGGGGGGGGGGGGGGGGGGGGGGGGGGGGGGGGGGGGGGGGGGGTGGGGGGGGGGGGGGGGGGGGGGGGGGGGGGGGGGGGGGGGGGGGGGGGGGGGGAGCAAAATCAAATTAAGGAGCGTTTGGGTTAACTCTTAGGATGTTATATTTAGGTCGAGTTAATCGTTACTCTACATTTGTTACATTTAGGCACACACTAAAAACAATGCTCATGACATATTACATGTGAAAAAGTAATAAAATGTGATTTCATTCTTTTTCTAGGTAACAATGCCTCGAGCTACCAGTCTAGATCATCAAAAGACACGAAACTACATACCCCTAATATCAAATGAATTTAATCAACCCTTGCTAAACACAATGGCAAATCTTGAAAAATGGTACTTTCATGAGGGGAGGGTTGTAAGTCCAAACTTCGAAAATATGAGTCATATTCGTGCTAAGTTTGAGTCAATCGGCTTTGATTGTTTGTTAGACATTAACGAACAAATTGTACCTCGCTTTGTTCTTGAGTTTTACTGTCAACTCACTTTTACCTATAATCCTGAGGGGTTTCCAAATTTTGTGTCCATATTCGTCATTCAAAATAAATCATTCTACACCCTACTCTTGAGGAATTGGTCAAATTTTGAAATCCCATTCAAAGTCAAGCATCCTAACACCGAAAATGTGTGTCTCTTGACCATTTTGTAAGTAAGTGTTCCAAGTAGAGGTCCTTTATAAAACCAAATCTCCATCTCCAAGAGTCCATTAAGGTCTCTTGATTTATGTTCCTCGACAATCAAGAGACTCTACCAAAAAAAAGAACACGCTAGTCCCGTATGAAAACGAAAATTTAGACTCAAGAAGATTCCAAACTCATATAAACCTGGGTTGATATTATTCGTGAAAATGCCATTTGTCTAGGAGGACATAGGGATCATGTCTCCGCTTGTCTTTGTCACATGCTTTATTGCATTGAGACATCCACTCCTTATAACCTAGCATTTTTCATTCTCAAAAGAATGGAAAAGACTCGATTCAAACCAAAGGAACTCTTGCCTTATGGAATGCTCTTGACTAGGTTATTCAAACATGTCGTGTCCGTCTCTCCTGAGCTAGCCTTTTATCATATACACTCACCATGATCGAGCCATGCATCCGCTCGCTCCTCATTACGAGCGAAAGACACGAGCGGATCGGGGCAAGAAAAGACCTCGTGAGTCAAATGCTAGCTCCTCCTCCTCCTCCACTCTAAATCATCCATCGTCATCTCATCCATTGGATGATTCCATCGAGGAAAATGATGACGAATCTTTTCATCCCAATCCTTCCTCTCCGTCTCAAAACATTTCTTCCTCGTCAAATAATGTCTCTAGAGTCCATCAAAACCCTCCTCATGAAAGTCATTACTTAAACACTTATCTCTCCAAAACTATTAATCGTCAAACTCAACAAAGAGATGCTCACCGGGAAGGGTTAAGGTCAATTGGACAAGCTCTCAAGAACATGATGGGTGGAAAACGAAAATGAACGTGTTGACACAACTACTATGACACTATTATTATTATTATTATTATTATTATTATTATTATTATTATTATTATTATTATTATTATCATCTCTCGTGTTTAATACATTATATTTCTCTATTATTAGGACTAGGAGTGGCAAATTTTAATTTGCATTTGACTTGGATAATCTTCTACATTCTATCATCTTTCTATGACTAGCAAATTTTATGATTATGACATGAGATGAAATGCTACTACTTGCTAAATGATTTGTATGTTAGAATAGAACTACATATTATTGCTTGAACTAGTTGATTCTTGAATATTGGTAGAAGCCGAAATCACTAGACTTAAGAAAAAGAGAAAACTGGAAATCTTCCTGTCTCCAGAAAACGGCCCCCTTATACCGGCAGCCCCCCAATATATTTGGGACCGCCAGGTGATATGGGACCGCCACCAGGAGGGAAAGAAAAATTTCGAGTTTACCTCTTTTTTTGTATCTTGACCCTCCTACCTACATCCTCAAGCTGTCATTTCCCAGATTGGCTAAACCATATTTGGCATTCTCTTCTTCCTAAACCATGCTTTGCCACTTTATCCAATCCTTCTCATTATTTAATCACCCAACTTTCATACTTCACCACCATCTTCATCTCCTTTAAATCTCTCTTTTCTTTATCAATGTCTTGCTCAAACCACCATTCCAACTTCTCTAGAAAATTAAGGATGTCGGTTAGACAAGTATGGAAACGCAAACCATCAACTCCAAAATCATTACCTCCTTCTCAAAATGACTCACCTCCTCTTCTTCCAAGAGTCTACTTACAATCTTCTTCACCACCATCCTACAATCCCTTAAGAGATCAAATGATTAACTAACTCCACAACATTTCCACCATTCTTGATTCACACACTAATCCATCCAATGCCTACATTCATGCACCACCTTCATCACCACCACCATAAATTCATCCTCCTTCTCATGCTCAAGTTGAATTTCACTCAATATTATCATGTGTTGCAAGTTTTCTAGACACCAAATCCATTCTTTGAGAAATGAAATCAACTTCATTCACTATCTTCTAACCCGTCACCTCCCTCCATCCCGTATCCCTCCAAATCATGTTTTACCAACTCCTTCTTTTTCCCTCTTTAATTAATCATTCCTACATGATTAATCTTCCTAAATAATTGTTCTTTCATCTTTTGATTACGACATCTTCAGACCTTTTAGAAGCAACAGTGTAGATCTATGCTTATAAGTCTTTTGATTACCTACTTTCTATTTGTAATGATTCATACAATGTTTATGAAGGTCTTAGCTCTTATTAAGATCCTAGTTTTTTTTTTTTAGAAATTTAAAGTGTGATGTATTAGTTGGATTGCTAGTGATGAGTTTACGCTGTTGGTTGAATGAAACTTTTCTTTTGTTAAATTGAATACAATGTGTTAACTTGAAAGATATTTGTCTTGCACTTGTTCTTCTAACCTTGTTTTGTAGCATACAATTTTCATAAGATCGATCCCTTGGTGCCCCGAAAAAGGGGGAACATACATCAACGAGGAGTCTTGATATCGTTGATTTATTTCTTCCTTCAACAACTCTGTGGAGATTACAGAAACATTGATAATCTTCTAGGACTGTTTAAGCCATCTAGGATATAATAACTATAACACCCCGTGTTTTAGGGTCATTGACGTCGTCAATAAATTCACTATGTATTTTAGTATTGTACGCTTTTGCTTTAAATCGTAATCGTTAAGTTAAATCGCGTAAGCTAAAAATGATCATTCAATGTAAACGAGCATCAAACAATTAAATGTTTACATCAAGCAAGTGTTAAGTAATTATTTTGAGGATAATTATTAACTTTGTTCATTTTATTTTTATTGGTTACGTAAAGTGTTTACGTTTCACGATAAAATACGTTTAGGCATACCCGGAACCACCAAAACTTTTCTACGCTTCAACAAATACCCACAATTATACCCAATACATAAAAATTACACAAATACCTTCTAGATACATATACATGGCCGGATATGTATGTATGAATCACAAGAGATATTTTTTCAAACTTAATATAACACATGTTATATAAGTTTTCAAGCAAGCTTCAACAACTAGTCTTTCACACCATGCTATCTTACCACAAAACCAGACCTTAACCCATAAACCTTCCTTGAAACACTCATCTTGTCTTGTATAGTGTTATTGACTAGCTTTTATACATATAAGTCTTGCACTCCTAAAGAAAGATAAGATACACTTCAACACTTAACAAAAATAAAAAACTATCCCTCCTTTTCTCTCTTATAAGCCCACGGCTACAAACACCCCTTTTAGCAAATCCATAGCTTGATTTTCTAAGACCATACAAGCATTCACACATCATTCCTATGATAACCTAAGGTGTTTTGAAGGGTTGGTTAAGCATTTGCAAGGTTTAATCAAGTTATTGCAAGATTAGGGTTTTCTTGGAAAACTAGGGTTTTCAAGTGTGCAAGCTTTGGTTTTTCATCTAAACAAGGGTTTAGATTGTGTTGGTTATCATCATACATCTCATTAAGGTCATCTAAAACCCTTTATGTCTTTACATTTATCATTTTATGTGTATATAAGTTCTTTATAGCAAAAATCACCATTTAGGACTTTTAAACATGTAAAAAGAGTTTTTACTTGTGATCATCATTTGTAACACTTTTTTCATATGGTTTAGTGATTGGTAATATCATGATATAATGGGATTATAAGTATTGTAACATGTTGGTTAAGTGTAAAAATGTATATGTATAAACTAGTAAGTAAAGTTACTTAAGGAAAGTTATTGATTTCATGTGATGTTAATGACTTGTTAATCTTGATATCATGGACTCATGTGGACATATGATGGACAAATGGACACTATTATATGTAAGACATAGTATATTAAGAATATTGGAAGACTTGTGGTAGTTTACTAAATAAAAAGTATATAAAAACAAAGTTATACAAATAAACTCAAAAAGATATTTAGGGGCTGTTTTGGCATGAATTTTTAGGCATGGATTTTATATTTTATAAACATACTACGTCTCATGACGATTCCGGGCATATAAGGAACTTGAAAAACGGATTAATAACGAAAAAGATACGTAGTTTACGAGTTTTACGATAATAACCGGAGTTATAAAAGAATTTTTATAAAAACTTGTTATAAAAATTCTACAAACAGAAGGTTTGGTATTTTTATTAAATCACACATATTTTTAGGATTCCAAAACAATAAGAAACGTAATTTTTCAATTAAAAACGAAGAAGTTATGAATTACGCGAGTTTATATACTTAAAATGTATAAAAATACTTTTATAAAACTATTTTTATAAAAGTTACTGTTCATCTCAGGAACATTTGTTTTTGTAAACCTCATAAATAAATAGAACTTTCAATTACGAGATCGTGCTCGAAAGAATTACTAAAAACGGAGCTAAAACGAATAAAATACGGCGTTTACGATAATTAAAGTTTATAAAAGTAATTTTATAAACTATGAACAGTAAAATTTACTGTTCATGACAGAAACATATATTTTGAAAACATCAATAAATTGATAGAACTTTCAATAACGAAGACGTACTCGAAAGAATCGCTAAAAACGGAGCTATAACGAATAAAATACGACATTTACGGGTTTTACGTTAATTAAAGTTATAAAAATAAGTTTATAACTGGTATGAACAGTAAAAATCACTATTCATCAGAGGACATGAAATAAAAAATGTCATATTTTGATACGTCGTCTTAATACAAAAGCGTGGACATAAGAAACGCAAGAAACGGACTTGAAACGGACTTGAAACGTGAAAGTTATGTCATTTTTACCAAAGGTATATTTATAAATGTTTTAACTTTATAAATATGATTT
>BQNB010094588.1:0-26081 GCA_026074375.1 Tanacetum coccineum
GCAGGGGCCTATCTTGCATACTTTATAGTTTCTGTTTAGTTTAAATTTACACTGTTAGTCCTTGTTAGTCACTCCGTTAGTCCTTAGTTTATTACATCGTTTGTCCTTAGTTAGTTGTTTGTTAAGTCTGTTAAGTCCCTAGGTTAAGGGACTGTTTCTGCCATTAGTTCAAACTTTGTGTTTTTTTTATAAAACTTAAATGTTTGCCCGCCTACCCTTATCTTTACTTTTTGTCACTTTTAGCCCATGTGTTTGTTTGGATTTAATTTAAGTTTTATAAAATAGTTTAATTAAATAATAAAATTAGTTTTTAGTTTTTAATAAATAGTTTAAAATTAGGGCTTTTGTTTTTCATAAGTTTCTACATTTTTTCTTTACTTAGTTTAGTTTTTATAAAATTTTTAGGATCAATATTTTTATTTTATTTCATTAATTTTAAGTTTTTAATAGTTTAAAATCTTAGAAAATCCATAAAAATTAGAAAAACTTTTCAGAAAAATAAAAAAAAATAGTTTTCTTAGCTTTTATAATATTTTACATTTTTATAAGTTTAAAAATCATTTTTATAAATTTTTAAGATTTAATTTCTATTTTTAGAATTTAATTTAGATTAATTAGTGTTTAATTCTTATAAAATCCAAAAAGCCTTTAAAAAAAAATATTTTTCTTTTTCCTAAAATTTTCTTTAGCATTAATTTAGGTTAAGGAATCTAGTTTACATTTTTAAGATTTAAATTGCATTTGTTTTCTTAAATGTCGCATTTTATTTACTTTCGTAATTAGTTTAATTTGTTAATTAGTTGTTTAATTGTGCCTTTAATTTTAGTAGTATAATTAAATCAAAAATATCTCTTTTCCTATTCAAATCAGGATCCAAACTTAAACAGGGTTTCCATTGCACGAGTCATTGGGGATAACGACCCGGGTGATCATACTTGCCCGGTTTATTAAACGTATTTTATATTATATTATATATTTTTTTTGAGAGTGAATTTTATCAAGGGTAACTTGGTATCTTTCTTAATTACTCTCGGGATTATATTATTTTATATTATATTTTACGTGTATAAACTTCACAATCAAGACTCTTCAAGATCCGTTTTGAAAGCTTCAACTGGCTAATACCTAAAATATACGAAATAAAAACTAAAATAATTACAATGATTGTTTTGATTTCCAAATGATTTTTCCAACAAAAATGAGTATTTACGAGACTAAATTTTATAAATGTTTTATAAAATTTATTTAAATTGTTTATTATTTATTTATGTACCACGGTTAAGCTTTGTTCGAAAAAAATAAAAATAAACTTTAACTTGAATATTCACGTTTTTAGCAAACGTTTTCTGAATAAAATGATAAATAATTTATTAAATATATTTATTTAATAACGGTGATAATTAAATGTAATTTAATTATTTTCATGTCGGTACGCGTAGTTTTTGTTTTCAAAATTTCGCGAGGGTATTTTAGTCATTTTCTGCTTGTTTTCGGGTCTCGGGCAAAACTAAAAAGTTGTCTGGAATGTCGTTTTACATCAAATTGCTTTAGAGTCCGAGTCGTGAAAACGTGATTTAGCGGGTCGTTTTTGATAAGTCAACTTAGGGATAACATATATCTTTTTCGTTTTCAAGTCAAATAAGTTAAAAATAACTTTGCACATGAGAGAGATGTAATAATAAATATGATTTATTATTTAAATATGTTCCGAAAAATTACCGGTTACGCGGTAATCGTTTTTATGTGACAATAAAAGATCAAAAGTCAAAAAGTCAAGTCGGACCCGAAAAGTCAAAGGGTAAAATAGTCATTTAAAATTCCAAAAATTGCCGGTTGTTACAGTACCTACCCCTTAAAGAAATCTCGTCCCGAGATTTAATTTGTGTTAACCGACTGTGTGACCAAGAAAAGATTTAAGATTTAATAACTAGTTTTTAAACATGGCATTGATGACTTTAGTCAGCAAAATTAGATGTTTCAAAACTTCTCAACATACCAAAATTTTTAGCTAGGTTTGACCAGGATATTTAATCCATCAAAATAGGTATCTCAAAAAAATATCATTACAAGTCTTATGACTGATATAAACGCGTTATAAAGAAAGTCTCTTAATAGTGAAAACCTCAAGAAGAAAGTATAGTCGCGTGGGTATGTCTGTATAAAGTTTTAAATGTCCAAGGACAGAGTCTCGTTTCTGATATCTGTTCATGTTTGATGATTTAATCAACATGGCTTATGGATGTAAGTATTCACTTATCTTGGCATAGTACTGGAATGTATCGCGGGGGAGTCCTTAAGTCTTCGTACTAGTGGACCACTCCAAGATCCCAAACTTGCAACCATAACAACAAAGAAACTTAAACAAACGGTGGATGGGATGCGAGATGAGGACATTTGAGAAACAAATCCCCGGATAAAGTTCAACAAATGGGGATGAGGCTCGTCGGGGAGCTTTGCGATATTAGACGGCGGAATATGATACTCAGTCGTTAGTTTGAGGATGAATCAACTCCATTAGTTCAAGCGTACACAAGTCAGTTAGCTCCACAAACAGTTCATGATCATAAGAATTTGTAACGGCAAAAGTAATAACTTAAGAATGAGATAAGATAGTTCTAAGTGAGGCCTTAAGATTCTGTTGAGGTGGTAAGACACGATTGTGTTTCTGTGATTATCGGGTTCGAGTTCATACTCGTGTCATATTGGATACCATTAAGCCCACTCATTTATAATTCATTACTTACATAAAGGAGCGTCCTAATTTATGTAAGTAAGAAATGATAAACTTATGGTTCGGGGATTTACAATTTCTTTATTTAACTGAAGAGGCGTCCCAATCCTTTCAAATAAAGAGATTATAAATCATCCTACTTAATAATTTCCGATGCAATACGCGTACTCACATAACCTTCAAGGTGATGGATAACATGACGATGCATGTGCTTCTAATGAGTATGGGGCGAGTGTTTAAAACTCGTCTTCGAAGGCGGGGAGTAAAACTACCAAGGAATATCGACCTAGAGTTCAAGATAGTTAATGAGTACTCGGTTAGAGTAAACAAGGTAAAGGTCTCTATGAACGAGTCAACATAGCGATTATCATATCAATCCTCCTATTACAAGTCCCGCCCATACAAGACTTGTAATACTTAGATTCATACATAATTCCATGTAAACAAAAATTATGACGGTCTCCGTGTAATACGATATTGTATAAAGCTATGAAGAAAAATAATATTCTTAGAGACCATTGTTTAACTTACAATGTCTGAGAACGAAATGAGACCATTGTGCAACTCACAATGTCTAAGAAGTAAAATGAGACCATTGTGTAACTTACAATGTCTGAGGTATAAATGAGACCATTGTGCAACTCACAATGTCTTAAGAAATGTTCTAGTATTTATATAATTAACTCTTATATAAATAAACGTACGATATACGCAAAAGGAATGCAAGCATATATATTATATATATGTATGTCATGTAAGCACTTAAGGTAACAAGTAACCTAAGCAAGTAAGCAAGTAGTGTGTATGCACTTTGAAAATGTTTGCTGTGATGCAATGCTTGTGAAAACGGTTATAGTCTAGGGTAAAATATGCAACCTAGTTCCCTATAACCAGTGCTCTGATACCAATCTGTAACACCCCCAAAAATGTGTCGCAGCGGAAATGTGTCCGGGGGCGTTACTTCATAATACACAGCGCTAGATACAAGAGAACGACCTCTAAATGTGTCGTTTGAAAAGTAATCTCGTTGATTTCCTTGAAATTGATATAATATTTGTCCCATAATTGCATCACAATGAAAAGCTTGAAAACAACCCAACGAGATTTGATCATTTGTATGTAAGTAGAAATCCATAAATGAAATCCTGTCAAATTTAGACTCCAGTGCACATCAAGTAGGCCAAGCATCTAATTCACCTGAGAAAAACATGCTTAAAAAGTGTCAACATTAAAGTTGGTGAGTTCATAGGTTTTTGTAAATACAAATGTTGAACCAAAGTTCTGTAAAGTATGTATGACCATTTCAAACCTGGTATGTTTCCCAAAATGTATGTATGAATGTCATAATTCAAAGAGTTATAAAATATGCTTGACCATTTCAACCCCCAAATAGTCACAAAAACATACATATGTATTTCCACTTTATTCAAGGCACAGTAAATATCCATGTGAGTATAAAACAATGATTACAATTACTCTAAGTTCATGAAACTGCGACGTAGACTTGTATGTATGCCACTTTATTCAAGGCACAGTAAGAGTGTACCCATCGTAGGTGTTCCCTCCAAGAACACCCGGGCATTAATGAAAAATAATATGTACCCATCATGGGTGTTCCCTCTAAGAACACCCGGGCAGTAATAAAAATAATATGTTCCCTTCATGGGTGTTCCCTCCAAGAACACCCAGGCAGTAATGATTGTTGGCCCCGCAGGCGCCAATCCAATCGTAATCCGACATGGTATAACGTTCGTTCCCGGTGATAGCTAGTCACCTGAACGGGGATTGTCAATCCCAAATAGATCTATTTCATAACATTCACGCTCACCCTCCAAGTGATTTACAACTTGGTCTTCATTGTCCTGCACATACTGTTCGTACGATATACTATTACTATTACTCGTATATTCAGTCTCTGAATCAACAACGCCATTTGGTTTACACCATTGTGTATCTCGTGTTCTTCATGAGACTCATTCATATTATCGAGACAATTATCATGATATTGTACCTCAGAGAGTGTGTCAAAATCATACAATAGACCAGCTTTATCATAAACTAGATCTTGTACCTCTGATAGCAATTGTAGGATATTGGATAGCATCACACAATCGAATGGTTAGTGGATTAGTCGAATGTTAGAGAGAGAAACAATGAAAATGCACACTCCTCTAGAGAGAGAAAGTATGTGTGTATAAAATGACTAACGACCTCTTCCAACACATGGAAGAGGCTTATATAGTGATACAAAAA
Organism: Tanacetum coccineum; assembly: GCA_026074375.1. Taxonomy (NCBI): domain Eukaryota; kingdom Viridiplantae; phylum Streptophyta; class Magnoliopsida; order Asterales; family Asteraceae; genus Tanacetum; species Tanacetum coccineum. Next base: position 4,985 of record BQNB010094588.1, read on the forward strand.
ACCGGCATAAGGCCTTGGTAGTGGGCTTATACGTGGGCTTTAATACCCGACCCAATACTGTATGTCATACGATTAACAATTAACTACGAGCTACAATAAACAATAAAATACACGGGGTGACCGAGTCTTTTTCTAATATCTTAGATGACCATTCTTTACGTTTTCATCCATTCTTTACATTTTTTCTGTTTTTGTTTGTTTTTTACGCTTCCGTCTGTTTTTGTCTTTTTTTGTTCGTCTTTTTTTCGTGTTCGTTAGTTTTCTTACCGTTTCATTTGTTTTTTACGTTTTCGTCCTTAACTCTAAACATAACCAACCCTACAACCACGTTTTAATTGTTACGAATCATGTACCGAGTTTGTAAGCTTTTACAAAAGTCCTGCTTTCACCATTATTTGTTGGAATTATCTACACACACAATTCAAACAATCTACTCACTTTTCCATTCCTTTACCCTCAAAAAATCTAATACCCCAAATACCCTACGCTATGTAATAAATTACACCGGTTATTTATAATTATACATTAAACAATCTTAATAACACATGTCCACCAATCCCTACCTATTTTTCACACACCCAACCTATCTAACTCAAAAATCTCGTGTATAATTCATCCATATAGTTATCAACTGATGGTGAGCTGTGCGAGCTTATTCAGCTTTTATGTTTGAGTTAGAAAGTGTTAGTTTGATTTGTATTCTTAGTATATGTCATGTGAGTTTATATATAAACTGTACCATAATAATATAGTTATTTACATGGATTTAAATCATATAACTTACACCTATTTATTCCGGTGTTTTATGTTATAACATCTTATTAGTAGATATAGTTATTGGTCGAATTTAATTGTATCCCAACGTTTGTTACACCTGTGCTGTTAAAAGTCATAATCGAGTCGATATCAGACAACACTGCATCTTTGTTGATTTTAGCTCATCCCAACGCCCCTTACCATATTTCGATTTTCTGACATGCTAACTCCAAACCGCACCCTAGTTGGTTCCTGCTCACCATGCGTAAGGACCCTAGGAAGGGGAGTTTTTTTTTTGGCTCCGGCCCCCCAGGACACACCAGCGATGAGTTGTCCTGGACGCAAATCACACGATTGAATGCTGGTGTTGCTGTGACCAGCACAATTGCGAGGGGGACTGGCCCAAACACCCCGAGGTAATAGAGAATAATAAGGAAAACAAATCCCGGCCCCCGACGAGCAAACCGCCCTTTCCACAGGCAAAGAGACGAAAGGGAAAGAGGAGAATAAAAACGAACAGGCAGTACTCTAAAATCCCCACCCCCCCTCTCCGGCCCCTCCCGACCAGAACAGGAGGACAGGTCGGAGGAGGGCAGAAATCTACACAAGCCGACAACGCAACGGACACAGCCCCGAACCCATGACACCATCCCACACCCCGCTCGCCCGACCCCCGCCGCGCCAGAAAGAGGGACAACGCACACCCCCGAATCTCCCCAGCACCGAACGGCGAGGACGATACACCAACCACACCCAACATCTCTCCGGGAACGGGGAACGCCCCCGCGAACGGACAAAACGGGAAGCCGGAGGAGCGGAGAAGCGGGACGGCCGACAACACGGCGCACGGAAAGGGCCGAGGAAGGAAAACGCGAAGCCGAGGAGGCTCCGGGCCCGAAGGAAAGGAGGAGAAACCATTCCGGACCGAAGACCTGACGACAGAACCAATTAGGGGTGTGTTTGGCTCCCGTACCCCCCCCCCGACCCCCGCGCCCCCCCCCCCCACCCCCCCATCCCCCCCCCCCGGTCCCGCGTTTTGAATGCAGGAAGGACAGGAAAAAACCATTTAGGGGGTGTGCTTGTGTGTAAAAGCGGAAAACCACTAGGGGTTTGCGTTTGGGGTTTTAGCAGAAAATCGAATTGGTGTCGTTGTGCGTTTTGGTGTTAGAAGAAAAAGAAGAAACACCAAAGAGGCCGTGTTTGTTTCGCGCGTTTTAAGAAAATGGGTTACTGATTGCGATTTGGATGTTAATATAAAATCGACAATATAAATATATATCTTAAGATTTATATAAACATAAATAACCAGGATTATGCGATTATATAATGGTGTGGTTTTTAATGGTTTTTTTTATAAATGTAATAATTATTATTTTGTTCTGTTTATAATTATATATATATATTTAATATATATATATATATATATCATAAAATATATATATATATATATATATATTTAAACACGCGTATTAATTGTATAGCAACGGATAATGTGATTTGAAAAAAGGGAATTATAATTAAGTTATATAGTTTTTACGGGATTTGTGTTAATTTATAATTATCAAATACCGGATGATATATCTCTCTTAATTAATAAACAAACAAAAAACTATACTTTTACTCAAATGGGATTGGGTTAACTATTTTAGATGGAACGTCGTTCAAGGGAAACGACATAGTAATAATTTATAAAATTATATTTTATAAAATTCCCGACCTATTAAGGTGGTAATAATGACCTTATGCTAAAAAGCTTTTTAACAAAATCGGTTACATGATTCGTAACTTTAAAACGTGTGTTTACTTTTATATGTAGAAGCTTTATTATTATATTAGTGATTTCCGAATAACGTATTCTTATGTCTTCGAAATATCTTGTTTCAAGTATTTTTCTCCTACGGTTCGTCATATAATACTTGCAAAGTAGTGTATACTCTTATTATTCTTTTGTGGGTGTTTGTCTTTGTCATCTAATTTACGATATGAATTTTGCACTTGTTCATTATTACATATGTAATATATTAGGAATTTAATGTACACACTTTACGTTTAGTTTACTTTCGATTTATTTTATTAACCACCAACACAACTAGTACAACTTGAAATCTAAGATTCTGTATCTACGTTGTCGCGTTGATGTATCATTCCATCGAAAAGCCTAATACGTTATCCTAGGCTAGTGGGTCTTAGCGTTAAGGTAACGCAACTTCTTACATCGAGCGTTTTGGTTTTCCGTTTGTGCTCTTTGTGCTTCAAATGTGATGCTCAGTTCTGCCACAATGTTCGACAACATCAATGTGAGTTTATAGCCCCCTGTTTTACTTGTTTTTCATATATTTGGGGGTGAGAACATGCTTGTTTGCAAATGCATTTACATGGTTGATTACCTGTTTGGTTTACATACTCATTTATATATCTCGCGAGGAGATACATATTTTGTTTAATTTTTGAATGTAAAATAATTACTATACTTTATGATTACGGATTAGCTTAGTTGATGAATGTAAATCCACTTGGAGGGTTGAGCGCGATGTTTTGAAATAGATCTATTCGGGTTGACGATCCCCGTTCAAGGTGATTAGCTTTCATGGGTAAAACGATCGTGTATCAACATAGTCGGAATACGATTGGTTGTAGTCTTCAGGGGCCAACAAGTACTAACATGAATATTTTCATAAATGCCTGGTGTTCTTGGGATGGGACCACCTATGTATGGGTACATATTATTTTCATTAATGGCCGGGTGTTCTTGGAGGGAACACCTACGATGGGTACACTCTTATTGTGCCTTGAATAAAGTGGCATACATACAAGTCTACGTGCAGTTTCATGAACTTAGGAGTAATTGAATTCATATGTTTTAATACTCACATGGATATTTACTGTGCCTTGAATAAAGTGGAAATACATATGTATGTTTTTGTGACTATTTGGGGGTTGAAATGGTCAAGCATATTTTATAACTTTTGAATTATGACATTCATACATACATTTTGGGAAACATACCAGGTTTGAAATGGTCATACATACTTTACAGAACTTTGGTTCAACATTTGTATTTACAAAAACCTATGAACTCACCAACTTTAATGTTGACACTTTTTAAGCATGTTTTTCTCAGGTGAATTAGATGCTTGGCCTACTTGATGTGCACTGGAGTCTAAATTTGACAGGATTTCATTTATGGATATCTACTTACATACAAATGATCAAATCTCGTTGGGTTGTTTTTAAGCTTTTCATTGTGATGCAATTATGGGACAAATATTATATTAATTTCACGGAAATCAACGAGATTACTTTTCAAATGACACATTTAGAGGTCGTTCTCTTGTATCTTGTGTTGTTGTATTATCAAGTAACGCCCCCAGACACATTTTTGGGGGTGTTACAGATTGGTATCAGAGCACTAGTTATATGGAATTGGTTGCATTATTTTACCTAGACTATAACCGTGTTCACAGCATTGTTCACAGACAAACATTTTCAAAATGTTATACACACTACTTGCTTACTTGCTTAGGTTACTTGTTACCTTAAGTGCTTACATGACATACATATATATAATATATATGCTTGCATTCCTTTTGCGTATATCGTACGTTTATTTATATAAGAGTTAATTATATAAATACTAGAACATTTCTTAAGACATTGTGGTTGACACAATGGTTCATTTATACTCAGACATTGTAAGGTTTACATAATGGTTCATCATTTACTTCTTTAACATTTTGAGTTGCACAATGTGCTAAACCCCCCCCCCCCATTGGTTCATTTGTTCCTAGACATTGTAAGTTAAACAATGGTCTCTAAGAATATTATTTTTCTTCATAGCTTTATACAATATCGTATTACACGGAGACCGTCATAATTTTTGTTTACATGGAATTATGTATGAATCTATAGTTGTCTTGACTAATCATTACACGTTTATAAACTCGAAACTATTTACTTTGAACGTTTACATATTTACTTTTACGTGTAACCGTTAAGTTAAATCGCGTAACCCGGAAAACAACTTTGAACGTAAACCGACATTAAACGTAAATGGTTTATGTCAAATATGTGTTATATGACTTTTACGAACATAATTTATAAGTCAACACATTTTATTTTGCATGTTTTACGTAAACGCTTGAATTTCTCGGTTTAGTCCGTGCATGCATGCATTAAGCATCACCACCCAACTTATATATACATATACATGCATAATTAATCAATATACCAAAAAACTCTTGAAACAAGGCTACACCACTTATGGCAAAACTCTTCCTTATGCACTCTTATGACAAAATTTACTCTCACAAGCTCTACCTAACCCCCTCCCTTGATCCTTGTAGCCGGCTACTAATGACATCAAATAACGTCACATTATTAGCATCATTTATCCTATTTATATTGCTCGTTATGTATTGTTTTATATAAGATTTGATACTTAATCGCTTATTTGTATTGTATGAATCTCAGTTATTATCGAGCATTTGGCGAAAGATGGATAAAAGGACGTGTTTTGGAGAATAAATGAAGAAGTTCGTGAACGTCTACTAAATTTGAAGAATACGATGTATCATTCTAGACGGATATGCTATTTACCAAGACTTAGACAAGATCAAGACCATTGCCTGACTTTGAAGAATACACCGTATCCACATAAGCAGATACACCGTATAAGACACTTTGGTTAACATTCTTGTAACACCCGGCAATTTTTGAAATTTTTAAATGACTATTTTACCCTTTGACTTTTTGGGTATAACTTGACTTTTTGACTTTTGGTCTTTTATTGTCATATAAAAACGATTACCGCGTAACCGGTAATGTTTCAGAACATATTTTAAATAATAAATCATACTTATTATTACATCTCTCATGTGCAAGTTATTTTTAACTTATTTGACTTGAAAACGAAAAAGATATATGTTATTCCTAAGCTGACTTATCAAAAACGACCCACTAAATCACGTTTTCACGACTCGGACTCTAAAGCAATTTGATGTGAAACGACATTCCGGACAACTTTTTAGTTTTGCCCGAGACCCGAAAACAGACAGAAAGTGACTGAAATGCCCTCGCAAGATTTTAGAATCAAGAACAAAGCGTACCGACAGGAAAATAATTAAATAATATTTAATTAACATTTTTTTTATTAAATAAAAATATTTAATAAATTAGTTATCATTTTATTCAGTAACGTTTGTTAAAGACGCAAATATTCGAGTAAAAGATCATTTTACGGACAAAGTTTATCAGTAATATGCAAATAAATAATAAACGTTTTAAATAAATTTTATAAAACGTTTATGAAAATTAGTCGAGTGAATACTCGTTTTTATGGGAAAAATTATTTGGAACGCAATGGCGCAAGTTTCGTGTTATGAATCATTCATTAACTAGTCCAAACGAGTCCCGAACCATTATCTTGCAAAAGTTACACTTTTGGTCCCTGAGGAAACATTTACAAATTTACCCCAAACTTATTGAGACTTGTCACATTTATTTATAACTTTTAAAAAATTTATATATATATATATATAAGTTATATATATTTTTTACATTTCATACTTAAAAACACACACACACATGCTCTTTTTTTCCGGTGAGCTCCCCCCCCCTGCCGCCATCACCTCCGGCTACAAGAAAACTTTTCCGGCGAGTTTTCCGGCCGAGTTCCGAAACTCTCCCCGCCACCCGATCTACCGGACCACGCGCCGCCACGCACCTCATCTTCAACACCACCATAGGTGCCACCATCATTACAACCGCACCACCTCACCTCCATGCCACCACGATCAACACCACCATCACCACTCCATCTCCACCACGCCACGCACCTCCCTCATCCCCACCACCGAACCACACCACCACCACAACCGCTTAAACCACCACCAAGGGTGCGTTTTGTTTGGGTTTAACAACAAAAAGGGTGCGTTTGGTTTGGGTCTCAAACCAACCAGGTGCGTTGGGTTTTATAACCCATTAGGGTGCGTCCGGTTTTGTTCTCAACCCGACTAGGGTGCGTTGGTTGTGGTTATTTGCACCAAGGGTGCGTTCGGTTTGATTAAAACCCGACCAAGGATGCGTTGGGTTTATATGAAATAGATTTAGGATCGTTTGGTTTGGTTATAAAACGATTAAGGTGCGTTTGGTTTTGTTTTACAGCAAGGGTGCGGTTGGTTTGTATAGTAACAGCAGATTAGGGGTGCGTTTGGTATAGTAACAGCAGACTAGGGGTGTTTGTTTTAGTAGAAAAGCACCATAAGGGTGCGTTTGTTATGGTGACAGCCACAATAAGGGCGTTTGGTGTTACTCGACAGCCAAGGGGTGCGTTTGGTTGGCTGTATAGCACCAAAGGGTGCGTTTGGGTTGACTGAAACACCCAAAGGGTGCGTTTGGTTTGGCAGAAACTAGTATAGGGTGCGTTTGGTTTGGCAGAAACTAGTATATGGTGCGTTTGGTTTGGCAGAAACACCCAAAGGGTGCGTTTGGTTATGCAGTTTCATCATAAGGGTGTGTTTGGGTGAGCAGGAAACCATTAGGGGTGTGTTTTGGGTAAGAGAAAACCTTTAGGGTTGTGCTTTGGGTGAGCATGGAAACACTAGGGTGCGTTTGGGTTAGCAGAAAAATCGAATAGGGTGCGTTTGGGTTAGCAAAAACACCAAAGAGGCGTGTTTGGTTCGCCGTTTTACAGCAAGGGTGGGTTTGGCTTATATAAATTGATAAATAAATATATCGTAAGATTTTATAAACATAAAACCGGATATAATTGTGGTTTAAATGGTTAAATAAATGTAATAATTATTATTTTGTTCAGTTTAGATATAAATAAATAAAAATATATATATATATATATATATATTTAAAGCACGCGAGTAATTGCAGCACGGATTGATTGAAAAAGGATTAAGTTATATAGTTTTAAGATTGTTTAATTTATAATTATACAATAACCGGATAAACAAACAAAAACTATACTTTTACAAATGGGATAACTACTTTAGCTAGAACCGTCAAGGAAATGAAGTACTAATTTATAAAATATATTTTATAAATTCCCGACTATAAGGTAAAATCATGACTTTTGTAAAAGCTTTACAAACATTGGTTACATGATTCGTAACATTAAAACAGTAGATGTTTAATTTTATACCAAGACGCTTTATTAAATTAAATTAGTTGATTTTCCGAAAAATCGATCTTTTGTTCGAAATCTCTTGTTTCTAATTATTTTTCTCAGTTAGTCAATATAATACTTGCAAAGTATTATATACTCATATTTTCTTTTGGGTGTTGTCTTTGTCATATAAATTTACGATATGAAATTATGCACTTGTTCTTTGCTTAATATGTATTATATACGGAAATATATTACACACTTTGCGTTTACTTTCGATTTATTTTATTTAACCAACCACCAAACTATTACAACTTGAAAATCTAAATCTTTATCAACGTCTGTGTCGAATGATGTATCTAATCCTAGGAAAACCCAAATACATTAATCTAGGATAGTGGTCTTAGCCGTTAAGTAAACGCAACTTCTTAATCGAGCCATTCTGGTTTTTCGTTTGTGCTGTGCTTAATGTGTGCATGCTAATCGTTCTACAAAATCAATGTGAGTTTATAGCCCCCATGTTTTACTTGTTTTTAATATATTTTAGGGTGAGAACATGCTTGTTTGCAAATGCATTTACATGGTTGATTACTTGTTTGGTTTACATACTCATTTATATATCTCGCGAGGAGATACAATACTTGGTTTAATTATTGAACGTAAACACATACTATACTTTTATGATTACGGATTAGCTTAGTTGCTACATGAACTGTAAAAATCACTTGGGCGGGTGTGCGCGAATGTTATGAAATAGATCTAGAGGGATTGACAATGCCCTGATTCGGAGTTTAGCTATCACTAGGCAAACGTTCATTTACATGTCGAAATTACGTTGGTTGAGTCTTCAAGGGCCAACCAATTACATTAAACATGAATATTCTTCTAAATGCCCGGGTGTCTTGGAGAGGGAACACTATGATGGGTACACATTATTTTCATTAATGCCCGTGGTGGTGTTCTTGTGATGGGAAAACACCTCGATGGATACACTCTTAATGTGCCTTGAATAAGTGGCATACTTCAAGTTCCACTTGCAGGTAGTTTCATGAACTTAGAGTCAATAGTAATCATTGTTTTATACTTCACCATGGATATTTATTGTGCCTTGAATAAAGTGGCAATACATACTTGAAACATTTTGGTGATATATATAAATATCTACCGCTTTGGACATTTGCGGTTTGTCTTTTCAACGTTCTACGTACGTTTTTGTGGACTATTTGGGGGTCCGAAATGGTCATGCATATTTATAACTATTTGAATATGACATTACATAATACATTTTGGGAACATACCAGGTATGAAATGGGCATACATACTTTTAGAACTTGGTTCAACATTTGTATTTACAAAAACCTATGAACTCACCAACTTTATGTTGACACTTTTTAAGCATGTTTTTCTCAGGTGAATTAGATGCTTGGCCTACTTGATGTGCACTGGAGTCTAAATTTGACAGGATTTCATTTATGGATTTCTACTTACATACAAATGATCAAATCTTGTTGGGTTGTTTTCAAGCTTTTCATTGTGATGCAATTATGGGACAAATGTTATATCAATTTCAAGGAAATCAACGAGATTACTTTTCAAACGACACATTTATAGGTCGTTCTCTTGTATCTTGTGCTGTTGTATTATGAAGTAACGCCCCCAGACATATTTTCGCTGCGACACATTTTTGGGGGTGTTAAAGTTAGTACTAACTAGCAGTACTAACATTCTTAAGCAATACTAACACTTTGACTTGGCAGTACTAACATTCTTCTAGCAGTACTAACTGGTTTATACTGCCAGTTATGACTTAAGCAATACTAACACTTTGACTTGGCAGTACTAAGTCTAATGAGTTTAATTCCCAACATAGGGTATGCTTGTAACCCGAAAAACAACAACTGGTGGATTGAGGCAGATGTGCCATTACTTGGAGAGCTTGGAGTTGTAGCGGACGAGCCGATGGTTGGCCCGTTAGTTGATGAGATTGCTGAGCCGATAGTCGAGGCAGAGGAGCAGGTGATCGCTCCAGTGGTTGACATGGATGAGGATATAGCCATGCTGTTTGGTGATGATGATTTTGGGGATGATGACTTTGGGGGATTCAATGAGGAGGAGGTCTGGGAGGTGGACGAGGAGTGGCTGATGGCTCCCGTCACACCACCTCTGATGCCAGCGGTGCCTTCGCCGAGCATTTATGAGGTAGGAGGTCCATCCACCACTGCTGCTGAGGGACAGTCTTTCCCCCTCCTAGCATCCGGACTTCCTGTACCTCCATTGGTGATCGAGGATTTAAGTACCCGCTTGGGTAACCTGGAGTACGGACATGGACAGCTTGTAAAGAAGGTGATCCAGGTGAGTGACGCTGAGGTAGCAGCTGGTATTACTATCGGGGAGATTGGCCCTAGGATTTCTGCTGTTGAGGGACAAGTGCAGGTCATGGCATCCCAGATAGTTTATGCCGCGGGTAAATTTGAGCAGGTTGGCACTCAGGTAGAGCAGGGTCAGCAGACTGCGACCCAGAGAAATGAGGTGATTACTAGATTGACTCAGCAGGTGCAAGCTTTGCAGGCAGCGGTGCAGTAGAGAGATTCGCAGATTCAACAGTTGCAGACTACGGTTTCTGAGATGAGCAGCCGTGAGAGCACGTTGATGCAGTGCATTCTTGGGATGGACAGACGACTCGCTGATCTAGAGAGGAGACCACCAGGACCTCAGTAGTCTTATTGATAGTTTATTTCGATTTTTGGTTAGATTATGACTGTTTGTATAGTCACTAAACTACTAGTGCCAGTTAGTGAGGTCATGCTGTCGGGTGTATTTTGTTTTTGTAAACACCGCAGTCATTCGGATATGTTAGGATTCCTGTATTAGAAACTTAGAATCATCATGATTGGATGTATCGGTCTTGGAACTGAAGGTTGTAACTTTTGGGGGGAATTTTGGTTGTATGTGTATCGCCCCCATCATTACTATTATTATTGATATGGTTATGAAAAGATTATGATTATCTTTGGTTATGAGATTGTGGATGTTGATGTTTTAAGTGGTCTTGTTACTAGATTGACTTAACCCCGAGTGTGGAATGATTTCGGTTGGTGGATCCTTCGCGCGTGTATGATACTTACTTGCATTGTCCATGAGTGGGTGTTATTTTTACATGCTGTGACCGTTGACCAAACTATATTAAATGATGTTTTGTGAATTGATGATTTTAAAACTGTGGAATTGCAATAACGAATTTGTGTGTTGGACAAATGTCGTTACGCGAGTTGTACTGATTTTGTTGTATAAACTGTTTGTGTAAACAATGGAAAAATGTGTTTTTAAATTTCATAAACTGATCCTATGGTGTCAAATAATTTTTTTTTCAAAATTATTTTATATATATATATATATATATATATATATATATATATATATATATGTATGTATATATATATATATATATATATATATATATATATATATATATACTAGTTGCAAAGCCCGCTCGATGGGCGGGCTTGTTTTGTAAATATCCAAGTGAAAAATTAAGTAAAGGTAGATCAATTATAAACATACCAAGTTATTTGTTGAAAGCATTAACAAAGAAAATAAATAAATGTTCATCTAATATGAGAAAATAAAAGGTATTAAAGTATCCGCAAGAAGAAAGTATATGTTGTCAGTACAAATGCGAAATAAAGCTTCTTTGTACACAACGTTGGTTGTTGATTTTGTATATTTACCATCTCTATACAAAGAATCTTCATTCTTTTTCTTCTCTTGACTCTTGAGCCAACGATATATAATTGGCCATGCGAGAAAACTTGCCTCTCGAGAAACAACCTAACTTGAGACAAAGACATCAACTTTTATTAATCGTCATAGAAAAATAAACTCAAATAGGGAATTGCGGTTTTGTTTAATCCTCATCTTATTGTATAACGGGCTAATGACCATATGCGAGATTGCACATATAGTACTAACAATACCATCAGATATTATCCTAGCTTCAATAACTCGATACGTTGCACAATTCTTAAACATGATTTTACATGTACATGATTTTAACATACCTAAATATTCCTCGTATATTAGTAGTACACAACAGCTAACTCTAAACTGTGATCATCAGATCTACTTGAAAGACGCATCACTGTCGATGACAATCACTTCATCAGGTTTACTAATAGGATGTGTTACAACGGGATACATCACATGGTTCGGAGAATGGGTTGCAATAGATGGCTTAAACTCGGGTGTTATTGAACCCATGGTTCTATTACATATCAGAGATGCAAACTAAGATGGAGCAATATACCTCAAGTGTAATAGTTCAATGTGGTCACTTTGCTCACCATGTCGTTAAGTAGTTATTTAGACGGTTCAACTACCATAACACCTGAGTTGTGTCTCTCTGGATGCTTTAAGGTATATTATTGGTAGTGATGATAACCACATAGTATGTTAGAGATACGATACAAAGACAACTGGCATATAAAATACAATGAACACCAAATACACGCTAAGAGTTTCTTAATGTGACAAATGACTTTATTTTTAAGTGTAGCACATGGTGTTCATACACATAGCTTCTTATATAGATAACATACAAAAGTATACCAACCAATTCAAAAATCCTTCAAAAACCACCGCAAGAATTCAAAAATGACGAACACGATTATACATAAGCTGGATAAAGGTTCATAGATACAAATATATGTTTCTTGAACTATTAGCGTGATTTTATTTGATTATAAGCATTGAGGAAATTTACCCTCTAATTCTGGTGCCTGTCATCCGTATCTTTATCCTTGTCTCTTAACAAAGTAATAAGGATCCTTCTTCGTTGTCCACGATGCACTATCTTTTAAAAATTTACGTCTGAATCTTATATGGCTTGGATATCCTCTGGTTAGTCACCCTACACTTGATTATCCACCTGTACATTAAACCAATTAGCTAACAAATCTGGAAACGATAACTAAACATCTATTCATATTTGAGTCTTAATATGAAAAACAATAGCAATAACAAAATAGAAAGAACAACATAAAGAAGAATTTAAAAATATGTTTCAAAGTCAAGAACAACAGAAAGATATTTCTTACAGTGGGTGTATTTGGCGATCCATATTGATCTGTGCTAAAATACCCATTTTAGGGCTATAACCTGATTGGTGCATTACTAAATTTTAAAAGTATAACAATACATGGTCAACTATAACGTAGATTATAGGACTTTTTTTATGCTTGAGTCATCACTGATGATAATTTTGTATACTACTTACATATTAAGGTACATCTTTACCAAGTTCTTTGTCTGATCACTAAGTTCTCCTTTGGTTTCCATGTATCAAGCTGCACATATACATTTCACTTTAAGGTTTATAATATAAACAGAAGATGCATTCTTTTACAAGTATTAGGAAATAATGAAATTACCACATCATCGATTGCAAGCCTGAGAAAAGCATGTCAACTTCTCTTATGGCCATCATTATCTGCAAACATGTCAATTAACTCTTCTTGTGCGATTGGATTCTTTCTAGTAAGAGAAATAATGCGTTTTAATACTTTTGTAACTTCATTGTATCTTTTAAAGGAAATTCCGCTTTCTTTGCTATGTCTTCTTCCATTGGTTGTCTCATAAGATCAAACCATACCTTCTTTTTTATTTATTTTTTAATTCGGTTCTAACCTGCATTGATAAAAGAGTTCAAGTTTTTCAATATTGATTTATAAAGAAAGCATTTAGTTTCAATGATTCAGTCCAAACAATGAAAAAAAGTCTTGTTTTTGTAAAATTGGAGCCATTGGTTGAATATCGCAAGATTTAGATCAACAATGGAGAAAACATACGAATTCAAGGCCAAAGGGGACTTTAAAGAAACTTGAGAGAGTCATGGAGCTTATGATGGCATGTCTGATTAAGAAGAGAAAGCGTATGTTGAAAGTTACATTATTCTTCCTTGTTCAAACCGATCAATGGCTATAATCAAACCCTGTACTCATGCTTGGCTGATGTATTGGAAGTTTCAACCATTTGTAGTTTACATAAAATAAATGACTCTTATTTAAATTTGTGTAATTGTAAAGCACCAAGTGTTTGGTTTAGTCTATTATTGGGCTCTTATGAGGGGCTATGGTGTTTGGGCCTCATCATTGGCGTATCGGGGTTGTTTAGGTATAGCTTAAAGAATAATCTGGGCTTATAGGGGATTGTTTAGATTGTTACGTCTGATTGCATATTCATTTTGTTATTGTCATTTGTGTGTGTGTGATTCAACGTCACAATTAAGGATATAATGCAACCAAAAGAATAAATCAATAAGGAACATCATTTTAATACTTGTAAGCCCAACATATGAACACTTGGACACTGATATCAAAGTTTGAATAAATCCATATAATATAATTAACAAACTAACAATGATACAAACACCTATTAGTCAAATCTATTTAACAACGGTAATGAAAGTATAATTACCTTTGCACCCTTAGTAATTTTAACACCATCTGCAAGCTCTTCAACATCTTTAAGCATTAACGGCCTAGCATAGACTCACAATAACATCAGCAAGCTCTTTGATCTGTTTAACAATACACAAATAATAACATCAACATACATAAATTGAGATGAGTTTGTCGCAGCTACCGGTTGATTGGGTAATTGGTCAACGCATCTGTTATACTCAGTTCAGTTTACTTGTTTCGGCTTTGTGAAAATTACCAAAGGTAAAAAGATCACCTTTTTTTGTTCTCAATTTATTTATTTCTTTTTTATCTTTGAAATATCTTTTTTATTTGAATGCAATTCCAAGAACTCTATGATCATAAAGAGACCTCATTTACTTATATATTTATTCCATGGTCATAGTTAAAAGTTCAGATAATGAGTCTATAACGAACATCCAAACACTACTAAGTAACAACTCCCATACACTAAACTTCTTCTCGTCTTTAAATTTACTACACAACTATAAGCATTATAAAAGAAACATACCTGAAATGGATATATCGCTTGAATCTATTAGGAACTGGATTTTTAGGAGACATGAGAAAATAAGAGCAAACAATGCAATCAATAAATATAAAATGTCATTTTTATGGTAGACCACCGCAATCAATTCCGCAAGGAGTTAAAAGTAATGTAGGGGCTGATATCACTAATATATAATCGGTTAAAGACTTGCTTTTAAATCATGTGCAATCAAAACACCAATTTTAGCATACCTCATGGAGGTTGGTATTTTAAACACCTTATAACTACATAAATTTGCAGCCAATACCTCATGCATACACTCTTTGTGCTTTTATAAAATTAATGCACTAATTCTAATTACACATATAACACTTGTAAAAAAACTGACAAAATCTTCGAATTAACGATTCAAAAAAGGTTGTATGCATTGACAACAGACTCCAGGCGTCTTTTAACCCGTTTGTCTAATTCGACCCATTCCACTCGTTTGAGACCAAACACAAACCATATTACTTATTCGGAAATAATAGCAACATTTTACTTTCATCATATAAAATCAAAACAAAATGCATTCTTTTTGAGTTTTTCTAATAACACGCAAAAGTAAAATAGAAAGAAGATAAACGTACCAACTGATGCGATCCCGTTAGCAGAAGATTTAGCTGCATATGTCTCGTCATCACCAAAACTTTCAATATGGGAAGCGACTGTCCCTTGTAAGAAATTGCTAATAATTTCTTTCTTAGATAAACAGCCCCCTGATCCAGCCTGGTGAACAACATTAAATCAAAATGTTAACAGAAAATCACGAGATAAAAAACAGACGAAAGAGAACATATATAGATACAACATCCAACCTCGTAATACAACTCAATAGCATCACGAGTATAAGCATTTTCTTTATCCTATGGCAACGAAATGATCGTTAGACAACAAATGTTTTATAACTGAAATCTCCACAAACTCACATGTCAAGATTTACTTCGCTTTGTAGAAAATAATCAGCTAAACCAAGAGTGTTATTTTCAGGTGTAGGATTAGATGATGATGAAGACGATGATCCTGATTTGATGGGTCGATGTTTTGAGGTTTTTAAACTGATAGGTGATCTCAATAGATTGGTTGCTTCATAATCGGAAGGACTAAAGTGGTGGTTGTCTACATATATAAGAGACTCATTTCCAAGCTGCAAGTTCATGCCACTGCTGGTTGTTAATTCTTCTTCATCATCGCTTTCTTGCTCTTCAGTAGTTATTAACCACTCCCCCCCCCACCCACACCCCCCCCATACTTACACAGATAAGAACACACTGGTAATTATGTATACATTGCAATGCTAAACGCTCCATAAGAAAAGATTAAGACCATATACCTCTATGAAATCACTTTATTTTAAGAACATGAGATGCCATTTTGTACACCACAACTTAGTCGTCATCAAACACGTATATGATCTGGAAATCATTGCATGATGTATCTATGCGCGAAATTACAAACCTCACATCTGTATCTTTTGTATGCATTTAAAGCCTGAGTCAATTAACGACCCGTTTGGGCACTGATGGTTTTTAGAAATAAGTAAAAGATCAAACGGCTCTTTTTAAATTTTAAACACCATATAAATATTTTAATATGCAACTGATATCTAACAATGCAACTAATATCTAACCTAAAACATCAAAATTTGCAATAATTGGACCCAATGCTCTGATGCTATAGTTTGCTCAAGAAGTGACTGAACATGATATACTGTTGTGAAAATGATTAAAAGATATATAGTTCTTTATTAAAAAAAAGCGACACGTTTAATTATTTAATAAGTCAACTACTTTTATTTTTATTAAAATCATTTTTCTCACTCTCCACATGAACATCAACAACCAAAACCTGATTGATACTCACATGTTCCATCTGTCTAATTAAATAATGCATATAAATCGTAATGTAAAAATAATATAATAGAAAACATACTAAATTGTTTGAATTAAACCTAAGCTGATATTGTGAGTGATTTTGTGAATAACGACCGGATAATACCTGATCACAAACATCATCCCAATAATGATCCTTCTTTTTAGAAGATGAAAGCCGCGCCCTGTGGAAATCAAATTTACTTGTAAATAAAATTCAATCAAATTCAAAATCAAACAAACCTGGCTAAAGATTGTAGATCCATTGTATCATCATAACCCTAATGTGGTTGTGTTGAATTAGAAATTTCCAGTAATGAAGCCATAAAACCTAATTAAAGAATATACCTCCGATCGTTGTTGATTAGGGTATGAAGGATTTTGTTATTGAGAGAATGATTGCTGATTTTTTGGCGTGATTAGTGGGGCGTTATTTTTGGAAGTGATTAGCCGTTTCCTTTTAAATCATCAAATGTGACAAAATTTATTCCCTCCATCACAAAATGAGGTGTGTTTAAAATGCCAAAATTAAATACATAATTATTAACTTACGTTATGTTATCTATTTTGTTTTTAAAAAGCTTTTCACAACTACTATTGTGGTCTAGTGGTAAACGCATGTGCTGTGAGTGCATACACCAGGGTTCGAATCTCACCAAAGCTTTTTTAGCACGAATTTATTTGCAGTACTTCTATCATGCATACGTGGATAAATAAATACCTACGTGTCATTCTTGGCTGCCTAGGTGGATATAAAAAATGCTGACTGGGATTTCTGTAATGATGATGTGGCATTAATTATGGGTGAGGTGGCATTCTTTGGTGATTATGTGGCATTTATGTTGCATGAGGTGGCATTGTTTCATCCTGTTATATATAATGTAAGATATGTATATATATATATATATATATATTTATTTATAATGTAATAATGAGAATGGAGGTTGGAAATTTATTTTATATATTATATATATATATATATATATATATATATATATATATATATATATTGTAAATAATGAGAATGGAGGATGGAATGATGCTATCTTCTTTTCTTTCTTTTGAAATAATTAAATTTTCTCTCTTTAAATATTTTTTATCAAGGAAATAACTTAACGAGTTGTATTTGATTGATAGTGTATAAAATAGGATCGTTTTTGACGGGTTATGACATGATGTCGTTTGGTCCTCAATTATGCATAACTTGATTAACTATGCATAATTTAGGAAGAACCATGCTATGTCGGGTAAATCGTCACCCTTACAACGCTTGATAATTAGGATAAATGTTTGGGTCAAGCTTTCAGAAGGAGAAAATATTTTTACCCCAGCTACGGATTCTTATGCAAGTAACCCTACTCCTATTTTACTGCATGGAGAGGTCTCATTGTGGGTCGTTTTGGACGAGTCGTTTCTAAAGGGAAATTACCATGTATTATATACTATAACTTAATACAATACATTTCCGTAAAAACTCAACACCAAATCCCATTGTTGTTTGCTATCTCATAATTCCCATACATATTATTTGAATTTTTTATAATTAATTGTTCGGAATTCGAGTGTTTTTCTAGAAGGAGTAATGTGAGAGTCTAAATTCGTTTAGTAATTTAGACGACGGTTGTCAGGGAGATATGTGTCGAGACCAAATGTGGTCGGTATGCTAGTGAGCAATGTTAAATTTAAGCTATCAAGGGTGTAAACCTGATACCGACACTGAGAAGGGATCTTCTTGATGATGTAAAGATTCCCAAGGTGGATTGAAGCTTTAAAGGGGGGGTTAAGTCCCGAGTTTTGAAAATGAAAATGGAGAAAAAAGAATTCTCCTTCATTATATGCGTGTTTTGTTGTTTGCCTTTGGTGTATCAAACTTATGACCGTGCTGTGAAAAGGAAGAATTTTTTCCCCGAAATGGAAAGTAGTGGTAGTGTAGTTGTAAATGTACCTGGAATCGTCAAGGATTAGAATAAGGCACTAAGCGACCCCGACTTAAGGTTAGTGTTAGTGCAAATATTATGATATTTAATCTATACGATCTCTTTATGTTTTGATGATGACAAACATGTAACTTGTAAATCTCGTAACCGTTAAAAGTGCAGCAAGTTACTCGTAATAAACAAATTCTTCAATTGCATACATGTATCTACATCTCTCTACGTATCTCTACTATGACTTCAAGACGGACCCATTGGTTTTTACACCCGCGTAAATCATATTAAGGTATGTACAAACAATATTTAAATTGTAAGATGATCAAAGAAATTATGTTTTTTGTCCTTATACTTTATTTTTTTAGAAATTCAACAAAACCAAATTTCTCAAAAAATTATTTAGACAATTATTTTTGGATTATAAAGAAATGTTTATTTGTAATTATTTTTCAATTCAAAAATATGTCATTTCCCCCCTTAAAATAAGGGTACTTTCACCCAGACAAGCTTTGTCATACACAAAAAGACATAAATAGGAGCGTATGTCGGGCGGGGTTCCTTAATTCGGTCGGCGGGCCCCCCTTACCCCCTTCATATTATTTGGCGCCCCCTTATATATCTGGGACCGCCCCGTCTTTCCTGACATGCTGGTTTTTCAGCTTCCAATAATAGTGGGGTGCCTCCAACTATTTTCACAACCCTTTTGCACGATTTTCTTTCAGTTCTTTCTCTCTCTAGATCTCACTAAATCTCTCTAAATCTTTGATCATTCAACTTGGTTAATCTTGTTTAAATGTGATCAAATCTTCTATCCTTTCCTCCTTTCCTCAAGTGCAAGAGAAGAACTTCGGTCATCTTCAAGATCCGAAGTTATGTAGTCTAGTTAGTCCATTTGTAACATTTGTTACATATAGATCGAGTCCATGTCTTCTAATCTTTAGTAGTGTGTAGATCCAAATGATGTATATATTTGGATGAGTTGATTGTGGGTTGGTTAGTATTTTAGGCCTTAAAATACATTGGTGAAGTGGTAGATTGGTTCTAGCTAAGATTAGGACTCGACACTTAGCTTAGTGTCGGAAAATATTGTAAGCGACGCGGTTTATGTGTTTAGGCCATAAAACACAAGGTTTGTTATGTTGGCCACAAAACATAATGGGTTTGGTTATACCCGAAGAAGAACTCGACATCTAGCTTAGTGTCGGAAAATAATGTAAGCAACGTTATAAGGTTTTCTCCGCCGAAAGGGAGCTTGTTGATTAGTGAAGTAACTCTCGAATTGGGTACTCGGGGAGTGGAGTATGGAGAAGAGGAGCTTCATGACCAAACCCATGTTGGTTTGCATTTTCTTTTACCTTTCTCTTTACTTATGTCTTTACATTTATTGCTTTACTTTTACACTTGCATTGTGCTTATGATTGTGTGAAGTGTTGTGTATGTTGTGTTAGCCATGGTTGTGTAGCTCTTTGTAGTAAACATTGTGAGTGTGGAAATATTGATAGAAGATGCACTAGTTATTGTAAATATATTATCGACACTTCTCATATTGCGTCAAACTTAATTGGTGATTTGATACAAAAGATCTAGTCTGAAAAACCTCTTCTAGAGGCGATCCTATAAATCGAGCGGCCCCCTGATGTACTAGGCGGCCCTTATATATTTATGGGACCGCCAGTAGAGAGTGATGTAATTTTTGTATTGACAAATCTAAAGTTTTATAATGGAAACGTATTCACCTCCCTCTATGATTTCTACAAAACTAATGATGTGTCATTTTATATACTTTTTCGGGGTCATTTAACCCCCTAAATTGTGTGTTTATGCCCAAAATAGGTACTTAATCGTTCTTTTTTAGGTATTTTGCATTTGGAAGTCATTTGGAAGAATTACACGTGACTTGGGCTCATTTGGAAGAGAAACAGACAAGACTACGGACCTACACCAACATTTCTCAAGATTATGTTCTCAGCAGCTAGAGACGACGTCACAGTTTCTACGTGACACTGTCATAACCATCCCACGACGGCGTCACATATTCCACGACGGCGTCAAAGATTACCACCCAGCCCATTATCTAGAATATTCTCTTTCATGATGGTGTTACGACTAAAACGCGACTCTGTCATAGCGTTTTTCCACTATATATACAAACTCGAATTTAAGGTTTTGAGTGTGTAACTTTAGAATAAAAAGAGGGTATGAACCTTAGTTCGTTTATTAGTTGTTAGAGACGATTTTAGGGCTCAAAAACCCTATTATACTTCCTCCAACTCATGTTTTAATCAAGTAAGGTTAATTTAATCATTCAATATGTCTATGTGTTGTTTGATTCATCTATGTTCTTGCTTTATCATTAACATGCTTGGCTAAACCTCCTATTGTGTTTATTTATGATTGTATAAAACCTAGAATGTAGATCT
>BQNB010094589.1:0-26080 GCA_026074375.1 Tanacetum coccineum
GACCGATTTAAATAAGTAAAGCATATCTCTTATTTAATTAGGTTATCCTTTCTTAAAGATAACTTAATGAAGATACTGCGACCGCGGACAGCGGACTGGCGGCCGCGACCCTGATATATGGGCCGGAGGCCCATTATCAGCTACCAAGCCCATAATAGTATGAGTGGGCCGGGTCAGTCCATACTATACATCATCATGTCCCCCCAGTCTAAGAAGTGTGGTCGTGGCCGAGACCGCGGTTACGGTTCCTAGACTACAAATTCCATGAACCTTCCCTGAAATGCGTAGCCTCTGAAACTGTAAGTGTAGCCCTTCAGTCGAATAATAGGGCACGTATACCAAAAAACTACAAAAACGGCCAAGTGATGGGACATGTGGGCCCATAAGCGCTTCACTACCTCCTCATCTGAGCCATCCAAAACATAAGTGGGAACACGTGTCAAGCATCCAACTGTGCACAACTGTCGAGGACATACTATAAATAGGATCGGCGATGACTGTTCATGTCTACACAATTTTCAAATCAAACTTCCATTTTCGCACATACAGCCGCATACGCTATTAATTTCCACGGATTCTCACCACCACAGGTTAGTACGCTATGCCACTTTTGTAAAACTAATAAAAAATGGGTAGGGGTACAATACAACTAGAAGACGCCGTATCAACCATCTCCGGGGAGTATCTTCTGGAGTTTACCTTGGAGTACGGTATTCCAGAGGACTTGCATCCGGAGTTTCCTGGCCCAGAGGAAACCATCGTAGATTTTCCGGAGGGCAAAGTTGGCATTTACACCAAGTTCTTTGAATTCGCAAACTATCATACCCCTTGTCACAATTCCTTTTCGACGTCCTAGGGTATTACCAAATTCACCTTTCCCAACTGTCAGTGATAGGCGTGGCCAAAGTGAGTCACTTTGAAGTCACCTGCCGTGTCGTAAACATAATCCCAACACTGAACTTGTTCCGTGTGTTCTACATCCCATCCTACAATTCTGAGTGAATGTCGTTCAATAAGCGGCCGAGGAAGAATACCCCACAATGTTATACCAAGCCCTCGACTCCCTGAAGAAATGGAATAACCGTTTCTTCTGGGTGGATGAAAGAATATTTCCAACCGTTGTGGCATGGTGCACAAGTGCCCCAAAGGATAAGATGACATCGGCAGATACCTATTCCGTGTTAGACATAGTGACGTTAGACACACGCCGAACCCCTATCCAAAAACAACCCGAGCTCTTATTATGCCTAGTAGGGCTGAGTCGACGCTACTTTCTGGGAGACGACGTGTATCCCATATTTCTTCATGATGATAACCGGGGTGGGTGTTATATATATTCTGCTTTTACTTCTCTTAGAGTTATGAAATTATACTAACAATCCATGTGTGAATGCAGAGATGGATTTGTTCAATTTGATCAGTGCCCCGAATCCTGCGAAGGTAAAGACCGAGACCCGACCCCGTACCGCCCACGAGGTGCCGTTATTAACCGCCACTGCCACTCGTGTTATAGACGTGGAGGAGGTAACCGAGGCATCAGAATCCTCGGGAATACCTTCCCCCGTAGAGAAATCGCCCTTGGATTTTGCCGATGAAGACCCACTCCTAGTGATTTCAGAGGGGGCCGGGACTAGAGGTCCGGTACGAGATGAAGTACCACATGAGATCCCCCCAGCAAGGAGTCCTCCAACCACGGAGGTTGCTCCAGACTTGGAGCCAGAGGCGGCCGTAATGGGATCCCTGGTCCGCAAGAGGCGTCGCGAGAGGGGTAGTGATGGGGCGAACGCAAATGCGCCACCCAAGGTGTTGAGGAAAAACCATGCTTCCATCCGTTCCGAACAGAGTACCCACGGGGGAAAATCCTTAACATCAATGGGGTTAGCGGCGGGCTTCATTTTCGTCACACCTATTGATGCGAAGAGTGTGAGCGATCCCGACCCGTTGTCCTACGCGAAACCGCGACCATTCCCGGAGCAAGAAATTGCTCAGTAAGTTCTTTGATCTAAATACTTTCGATTGTTTTTATCCCTCAAGTATAGTTATACTAACAAACCATTTGTGTCTTATATTGTGAGTGTAGGTCATCTGAGATCCCCACCGAGAATGTGGCCACCGCGAAGGTACAAAACCTGCAATCTGCGGGGACTTCAGAGTTAGGAAAATCAATCTCTGTTTCATCTATGGTCGGGTCGCCCGATGGTATCTATCAACCGGGATGGGGCGTAACCAACAGTTGCCGCCTAGACACTCCAAATGCATGCCAAGACGTGGTAGACCACATAGTGCCGCCGGGTACTTTTCTGAGCTGCGTCATCTGTCTAATGCTGATTTTTTGGGCCGATACAACATAAACTTTGCACAGCAGGTGGCTATAGGCTCTCAACTGAGGCTGCGGTTTGAGCAAGAGGTTAGGTTGTTGAAGAAAACCAAAGCCTAAATAGCCAGGCGGGATCAGAGGATTCAAGTGAGTAAGGATGAAATAAAAAGACTGGACCAAGAAATTCAATCCCTCCGGACCGTGGAAGAGGAAGTGCATGGCCTCCGTAATCGAACAAAGAACTTGGAGACCTTGATGGAGGCCGAGGTTGATATGAAGAGGGTCGCGGAGGCCAAAAATGCTGAGCTAACTAAGGAATTGGAAAGCCTCCGCGCCCAATTCTCTGATCTTCAAGTTAATAACACTTAGTTGTCGTATCAAGTGTCTAACCTTCAAGCGCAGGTTACGGGCGAGGAGAAAATAAAAGCCACTTTTGAGGATTTTAAGAAATATGAAGATGACAAGGTTGAGCAGCGGTGCGCGAAGACGGATGCACGACTGGATGCGCTGAGCATAGATTTTGATGAGGAGCTATACCCTCGTATGCTGACGGCGATCACATGTCACCGATGGGTTATCGGGTACGGCATACGCCTAGCTGTCATGAAGTGTGCTGAGTCTACAGAACTAAGAAAGGTATTTTCCAATGTCGTGTCCGCTGGGATTGCTAAGGGCATGAGCGAGGGACTTAAACATGGGGTGGAGCACGGAAAGGCTAAGTTAGACTTAGCGGCTATTGAGGCGTATGACCCTGAGGCCGATGCTAAGTATGTCGCGGCCCTGCATGCTCTAAAGGATTTAAGATACCCTCTTGTCGATCAACTAGAGAGGCTGAAGGATGGCCCCCATAGATTTGATTATGGCATCCTTACACTTGGAGAGTGATGCTGGAGAAGACACTCCTCAGTGGGTCCGTGATCTTCGCCCCAGCTCTTCCCAATTAAAGATCCCTGTTTACGCAGAGGTTAGTAACCCTAGAAATCCATGGGATTTCAAAGAATAGATACGATTAGAGGATGCCATCGCGGCAAACATAAGTTATGTTGAGAAGAAGAAGAAGTACCGGGTGATGTGCTGCACCCATAGGGTCGGTTCCGCCCACCACGCAAGGTATGATGGAGTCCAGTACCCGTGCCCACCATTGCTCCTCAAGGTCTTGCCATCCTGCTGGTGGATGCTGCTACATAGACAGAGACATATGAAGATGAGGCATCTCCTAGGTTTATTAGGTCCAAGTCGTTACCACCCATGTATAATTTAAATTGGTCATAGTACTATCTGTGGTACTTAGACATTTGTGTTTGTAATATGTCCATGGGTATCCATGATGAACAATGTTTATAATGCATTATCCACTTGTATAATTTGCACTTGTAGTGTCTTACATGCTCCGTGGTAGTCTTTTCGTATGTACCTAACGTCTTAGGTGTACGTAACATAAGGATACAGAATCCGTGGCCGTTGGGGTTGCAACCCTCTTACACGGCAAGCAATTATTAGGGTGCTTATCCTTTAAATATCCAAAGATATCCATCATATTGATTATGCATTATACAGAATAACAAGTGAATAATATTAAGAAAGATTTACTTGGGAAAATTTTCACATAAAGAAATCGCTGGGTTAGCTAGACCCTCGGAGTTTTATTGAAAACAAAAGGTAGAATACATGGATTACTTTATTAAAAACCCTAAACAAAAGATAGAATAAAAAGACGTAGACTTATCTATGTCGTAACTTAAAGGTAACATTTCTTGAGATTGGCAATGTTCCATGTCCGCGGAAGGACCTCGCCATTCATGGATTTTAGCCTGTACGCTCCGTCTCCAAGTGCTTTCGTGATCTCATAAGGTCCTTCCCAATTTGGACCAAGTTTCCCTCCAGCCACGGCATGGCTTGCATCATTTCTACGGTAGACAAAGTCTTCGGGTCTAAAAGTAACACCACAGACCCTAGCATTGTAATACTTTGTCATTTTTAATTTGGCTTTGGCTTCACAAATTGTTGCGCACTCATGTTTTTCTTCCAGTAAATCCAAATTAAGTTGTAACTCTTCATCATTATGTACGGCGTCTACTGCCGCGGTGCGGTATGTTGGCATTCTGATTTCCGCGAGTATGACGGCTTTCGTTCCATAGGTCAAGGAGAAAGGGGTATCACCATGGCTGGACTTAATCATTGTACGGTGAGCCCAAAGGACACGGGGAAGTTCTTCCGTCCAATTCTTGTTTCCCTCGTCCAGGCGGACCTTGATTCCTTCACCCAAGCTCCGGTTAGCTCTCTCCACGAGCCTATTGGACTGCGGATGTTTCACTGAGGCGAAACACTGTGCGATATTCAACTTTTCACACCAATCCGTGACTGGGTTGTCATTGAATTGTTTACCGTTGTTCGAGATTATTTCTCCTGGAAGACCGAAGCGGCATACATTGTTGTCCCACACGAATTTCTTCACCTGATTACCAGTGATTGTTGCCACGGATTTTGCCTCTATTCATTTCGTGAAATAATCCATGGCGGCTATAAAAAACTTGACCTTTCCTGGTCCTTCCGGGAAAGGACCAGCTATGTCAATTCCCCACTTGTAGAACGGCCATGGGGCCGTGATTGGGGTTAGCGACTGTTGGGGGTTTCTTGGCACGGGATGATGTATTTGGAAATCGTTACATGCGCGTATCATATCTCGTGCGTCTCGATGCATGGTCGGCCAATAGTATTCCAATCGCATGGCCTTGGCTACCATGGACCGTGGTCCTGCATGCATGCTGCACGACCCCTCATGTATTTCTCGGATTACATACTCCGCTTGGAGTGGTCCAATATACCTTATCCACGACTTTAGGAATGACCGCCTGTAAAGAACCCCTTTCAACAATTCGTACTGTCTGGCTTTGATACGGAGTTTTCTTGCCTCCTTTTTGTCACCAGGAATGGTGCCATCTTTCAGGTACGCTATTATCAGGGTCATCCATGTTGGTCCCCCTTCCTCTACTATCGCCTCCACTTCCTTCTCTTGTGTGGATTTTTCTTTAAGTATTTCAACCAAGACCTGTTTTGATAGGTGTGCGAAACTGGTTGACGCGATTTTGCTCAGGGTGTCCGCCTTCTTGTTCTTGCTTTTAGGGACTTGACTTATGGAAAAGTTAGCGAAGCCACTGATTAGGCTTTTGTCCTTCTCAAGGTACTTGACCATATTTTCTTCCTTGGCGACGTATGTCCCCAGGATTTGGTTTGCTACCAGTTTAGAGTCTACGCTTACTTGCACATTGCGCACACCCATCTGCGCTGTTATCCGAAGGCCAGCTATCAGTGCCTCATTAGAAGCGGTAAACTGAAACCTTAGCGCGTAGGTGAACTCCGCACCTTTCGGGCTTGTCTATATTAAGCCAGCGCTTGATCCATCTACACATGACGATCCATCTGTAAATAGTGTCCACGGATCTTGCGGGGTTTCCACAACTGATGTGTCTGGTGGATTTTCGTCTGACTTCTCTACAAGGAAGTCCGCCAGGATCTGTCATTTCACCGACGTCATTGGCAGGTATGTGATATTGTGTTCCTCCAGCGTGACGCTCCACTTTTGTAACCGCCCTGCCACGTCGGGACGCGAAATTATTTGTTTGATTGGTTGGTCGGTATTAACCGCAATGGGATGCGCTTGGAAATACCTTCGCAGCCTCTTGGCGGTAAAAACCAGTGATAGAACTAGCTTTTCCATTGGGGTATAGTTTAGTTCGAGGACCTGCAATGTGCGGCTTACAAAGTAGACTGGCGTCTGAACCGTGCCTTTTTCAGTCATCAATACCGCACTAACAGCTCCGTAGGAGGCAGACATGTATATAAACAATTCCTCCTTCAGTTCGGGTGCTACCAGCAGGGGTAGCTCTAACAAGTGCTATTTTAATTGTTTGAAGGCTTGTTCCGCTTCTGGTGTCCAATGAAAGTCACTATTTTTAATGCAATTCTTCAAGGTTTTAAATAGCGGCAAGGACTTTTCCGCTGATTTGGAGAGGAATCTGTTCAAATTGGCCAACTTCCCATTGTGGCTCTGGACCTCTTTGATGGTCCGTGGGGACGGGAGTTGTAGTACCACTTCTGTTTTGTCAGGGTATGGTTTTATCCCATCTGGTCTAATCATGTACCCCAAGAACATTCCTTCCGCTGCCCCGAACGCACATTTTTTGGGGTTGAGCTTCATGTTGATTTTGCGTAATGTACGGAACGTTTCCTCGATGTCTCTTATCATTTCGGCTTCCGTGTAACTCTTAATAACCAAATCATTGACGTACACCTCTATGTTCCGACCAACTTAGGTGTAAAAAGCTTTGTCCGCCAGCCCCGCTGGTACGTGGCGCCAGCGTTTTTAAGGCCAAAGGGCATTTTGGTATAGCAATATACCTCTTGGCTGGTGTGGAAAGCCGTTTTTTCTTCATCTGGCTCTGCCATCTGTATCTGGTGATAACATTTGTAAGCTTCCAAGAAAAACTTAAAGGGGTAACCGTAAAGATATTCAACTTTCCAGTCGATTTCTGGAAGGGGGTAACAATCCTGCGGACATGCCTTGTTTAAATCCGTGAAATCCACACACATCCGCCAGCTACCGTCGTGTTTTTTTTACCATTACTGGATTAGACAGCCATTCGTTGTAAAAAAACTTCTCTCATGATCCCTGCCTCTACTAGTTTCTGTACTTCTCTCATGATGTTGGTCCATATGTGATGAAAGTGGCTGGAATGTAGTACCGACTGTGGTGGAAGTAAAAAATGAATAAAATATTGAGATGAACTTAACGATGAGGTAAATATTTAGGGAGTAGTTATTTCGCAAAGTCAAGGAAATTATATGGAGGTTTGAACTAATGTGTAGTTTGATGTTTAAAAGCTACTAATATGTAGATGCTTGAAGTTGTTCTTAGAACAAGAATTCATGAAACAAACAAAGTGCTATGTTGTGGGATGACAACTACATCATTTTCACAAACAACGTGGTCTGCAAAGAAAACCTTCATAGAGTGAATTGATAAAGGACAAGTGTGAATTTACAGTACATGCTAGTCGTTAATACAATTGTCGTTAGAAAAAAGAGTGAATTGATTATATTAAGCTCTTAAAACTTGCGTATATATATTACAGTATAGTCTAACCTTAAGAAAAAATATCATTTGTAATATTAGTATTTACTTGAGCATTGATTCCGTTTCCTTAGTCACATACATCTAGCAAGTTTGTATATAGTGAAAAATAAAAAAACTAAATTAGAACAAAGTTGTAGGACTTGAAAACAAGAAAAATGTTTACATCAAAGTTTTGGGCGATTTTACTCAAACAGCAATCCATGCGCGTGAGAATGTTCACATATTAACTAACAAATACAAAAAACTATAGCTATAACTAGACAAGAAAAGATAACATCGTATCAACATTAACCTTTAGGAATTCAATAATATATTTAGCTTGGAAGTAAATCAAAATTAAATATAGATAAATTGTTCTCTGTTGCATATCTAGAGCCCATATGTATAAAGGTATGGTCATTCAATAGGTCCATGTTGGCATCTTGAATACTTAGGCCCGTTTGCTTTGCAGATGGGTTTAGGATTAAAATTTAGATTTACATTTAAATTTGGATTTGACTTTAGGTTTTTGAATATGATGAATTAAAATATTATTTATTAGTTAAATATATAAAAAATAAAAAAATATAGTTTATTATGTAAAAGAAAAAGAAATACATGATATGTGATTAGAAAGGACATGTGCCCTACAAAAATAGGTGACAGTGACATTTTTTTCAAAAACCACCACTAGACTTGGAATGCCATAAGGTAGATTTTAAGGAGTGAGTCCAAATCTTGGACCCCATTGATTTAAACCAAACAACTCAATTCTACCATCATCACATATCCCTGTCCCTAACCCCACTAACCAAACGGGCCCTTAAATATATTGGTCTAGCTACCTCGTAATAAATTTCTCTAACCCAACCTGTTACAATCTGTTATTACCCAAGAGTTTTTACCCAACCGGCCTGTTACAATCTGAAAAGGTATTGACCAAAATATAACAAAATTCAAAATTAAAGCAAGTATTAGTATAAGAGTGCACTACTACGCAAATATTATGCACTAAGAGAGCCAGGTATCATAACTTGGCAACACTAAGTTTTTGCTGCCACGTCAGCGCCACATCAGCATAATACCAACACCAACACCACTCCCCTAATCATAACACCAAATAACACCACTCACCTCTTTATTTTCATAAAACCCCCCCCCCACCCCCCCCCCCCCCCCCCCCCCCCCCCCCCCCCCCCACCACCTCCTCCCCCCCCCTCCACCCCCCCCCCCCCCCCCCTCCCCCCCCCCCCCCCCCCCCCCCCCCCCCCCCCCCCCCCCCCCCCCCACCCCCCCCCCACCCCCCCCCCCCCCCCCCCCCCCCCCCCCCCCCCCCCCCCCCCCAACCCCCCCCCCCCCCCCCCCACCCCCCCCCCGCCCCCCCCCCCCCACCCCCACCCCCCCCCCCCCACCCCCCCCCCCCCCCCCCGCCCCCCCCCCCCCCTCCCCCCCCCCCCCCCCCCCCCCCCACCCCCCCCCCACCACCCCCCCCCCCACCCCCGCCCCCCTCCCCACCCCCCCCCCCCCCACCCCCACCCCCCACACACACCCCCCCCCCCCCCACCCCCCCCCCCCCCCCCCCCCCCCCCCCCCCCCCCCCCCCCCCCCCCCCCCCCCCCCCCCCCCCCCCCCCCACCCCCCCACCGACCACCCCCGCCCCCCACCCCCCAACCCCACCCCCCCCCCCCCCCCCCCCCCGCCCTCCCCCCCTCACCCCCCCCCCCACCCCCCCCGCCCCCTCCCCCCCCCCCCCACCCCCCCCCCCCCCCCCCCCACCCCCCCCCCCCCCCCCCCCCCCTCCCCCCCCCCCTCCCCCCACCCCCCCACACACCCACCCCCCCCCCCCCCCACCCCCCCTAAACAATTATTCAATAATTTAACAAACAAACTATTTCATTCATATTAAACAAAACACATTACATAAAAAAAACACATTACGAAATTAAAAAAAAAATACATTACGAAAATTAAAACATACGAAATAAAAAAACATACGAAATAAAAAAATCATACGAAATAAAAATAAATTAGCGAAAAAAAAATATTATTTTATTTTTACATCACGAAATACAAAAACACTACACGTCTTCGTCTTCTGTCGTCCTCTAGTCACCCAAATCATATTTCCATTTGTTTTGATTCAATTTTTTTTTGCTTCTGATTCCAATAGGCGTCGTCTGTCGTCCGAAATCCTTGGTGCTATTAGCTATAAACCTCAACTCTCCACCGCATATTGTGAGGTCTTGTTCTGCTTAGCTTCGAAAGCCCTTGTCGGCTGCTTCCCGTTTCAGACGAAAGCTCCTGCTCCATTAGCTCCGAATTGGGGCCGACGCAGCTACTATCCACCGTTGCTCGCCGTTCTTCGGATTTGCTTTTCTTGGCGGGTCCGTTGTTTGCCGTGCGGAACGGGGTCCGGGTGCATCGTGACCGATATAGAATCACCAGGCGTAGCCAACGGGCCACGTCTCCGGTTAAGTCATCCTTTTCCGGTGCGACCCTTATCGGGTGGAATCTCAAATGGACCAAGCATCTTCTGAGAAAAACGAGCAACCCCTCGATGCTCGTTACGGTAAATACTTTGACCCGTTTTCAAATAATCCACACTGTTTTCGGGCCACTATTTCTCAAACGATTGGCACCGTTTTGTACGCGCGTTGAACTTATAGGACCAATTGGCAATCAACGAATGCCATTTACAATCAACATATCCTTCTGTACTGGTTTTGAAATTTATTCTGAATTGAATCTCCGTTCAGAAACCCGATACCGCAAAACGTGTCGCAGCTTTTTGTGAACCTTAGACCGACATTATTATCTTCGGAAACGAGCCAACGTAAACCTGTTCCAAGCAATGTCTTCTTCGACCGTTTACCAAGTGCCCGCTGCTGACCGAGTAAACAATGGGCTTCTTGGGGCTCCGTCTTCAACATGTTTTTCTTTCCCCTTCGGGCTTTAAGTTTTCTTGCGACTTGACTTTATTTTTTGGCGAATCGACTTGTTAGAGGTTGAGTGAGTGTTTGGAGAAAATTCTGAGTGGAATGATGTGGGTTTGTATGTAGATTATCTAATCAACGGTTTAGATTTGTGATTGGTATCCTATCGGAAAAAAGCTTGTTGTTGTTCTTGGTTGGTGATTGATGAAACTGTTCGCGCGCGTCATGCGTAACCGGGTGAGAATTCATGAACTGGTGTGTTGGGAATATCAGCCACAATTTTTTTAATGCTAAAAAGATGATGTTTTTGTTATTTGAGAGTGGTGAATTTTTGTATGTGATTTTGTATTTGGTAATGTGTTGTATATATATTGAGTTGAGTGAGGGGGGTAAAATGATTTTTTTTTTTAAATCAGCCGTTTTAGGGGGTAAAATGAAAATAAAATAAAAATTTTTCATTAATAAATACTAGCCGTTAGGGGCTAAAATGAAACATTTCAAAATTGGAGGGAAAGAGTAAAATTTAAATTCTAGCCGTTAGGGGGGTAAATTTTTTTTTTTTTTTAAAAACCACCCCAACGCGCGTTGGCCGGCCAAAGCCGAGCCCAACGCCGTTGGGCAATGCGGTGGTGGGGTGTAGTAACGCCGGACAACGCCGGCCAACGCCGGCCAACGCCGTTGCCGGCGTTACTACACCGAGTGCTCTAATATTTTATCTATATGGATGATCACGGATTTAATTAGCATAATTTGACTATCAACTTCTACATATTCTACTCAAGGCATCACATTCGGTTCCTTTGAATTAAATCTATAACCTCAGTAATAACATTAATTCTTTATATCAATATGTAAAGTAGGAGAAGTGACCATATTTGATCATTCATTGTCACTCTCTTTGGCGCGGATTATGATTCTAATATTCACAACTCATAAATGAACAACTTTTGTTTACTAATAGGAGAAAATATTAACTTATTAACGTCATTTCTCGCTTGTATGTTCTGTTGTACGGAGTGATCAAAAGCACGAAAACAGGCCGGGGATGATTCTATTTTGATTTACCTTTCCCTTCGGTGAAAGAAAAACCGTTTACCTCTATTAATCCCCGTAAACTATGATGCAATTGATTTTTCCCTAATATTATTTTTCCGTTAATTTTCTTCCTAAGTTTGTCACATGCCTCACATACATATTCACCAAAATAATGCCTATCATGATATATGCCTCTATCTTGCTTCAATGTCTCACCATCAATAACTTGTATTGTCTCCTCATCACTTTCATTGACAAATCAGCTTTATTTGCTTCGCTAGAATTAAGGGAAAGGACATATCAGTTTTCACCAACTCAATTAATGTAGAGTTAATTGCATAAACCGTCCCTGTGGTTTGTTGAGTTTAACGAAATTGGTCTCTAGAAAGACAATCTAACGGATCCTCTCCATGCGGTTATGACCCGTATCGGGTTTGATCATTTGACCGATTTTTTCGTTAGTTTGTCTGTTTGAAAGACTCCAATAACAAAACTACCCTCATACGTGAATCTTAAATGGTCCATATGTTTTGTTAGATATTACGGATTTAGTCTACGCGTTAATTTTTTTATATGTTTTTTTCAACGTTTTCTTTATACGTTTTTCTAACATTTTTTAACGTTTTATTTATACTTGAATTGATTTTATTTATACGTTTTTTGTACGTAATACGTTTTTAAACGTTTTATTTATACTTTAACCATTTTTTTAACGTTTTATTTATACTTGAGTCGATTTTATTTATACGTTTTTAACGGTGTATTTATAGTTGAACTGATTTTATTTATTCGTTTCAACGTTTTTGTACATACGTTTTTTAAGTTTTGTTTATACTTAAACCGATCGTATATATACTTTTTTCTAACGCTTTTTATATGTACGTTTTTATATGTTTTTTTAAGTGTTATTTATATTTGAACCGATTATATTTATAAACTTTTTTAACGTTTTATTTATACTTGACCTGATTTTATTTACACATTTTTAGTGCTTTTTAAGTTTTTGTACGTATGAAAACTGATAAAAACGTATGAAAACGGATGAAAACGTATAAAAACGTTCAAAAACCGATGAAAACATACAAAAAAGTTCAAAAACCGGGAAAAACGTATAAAACATACGAAAAAGTACCAAAACGGAGGAAAAACGTATAAAAACGTTCAAAAACGGATAAAAACTTTCCAAAACGGATGAAAACGTACAAAACGTTCAAAAAGTACCTAACATACAAAAACGTAAAAAAATACGGTAAATAAACGTAAAAAAAGGTATAAAATTTAAAAGAAATAAAATAATGATAAAAAATTAAAAGACAAACAAATCTTTTATTTATATACTTATACTTAGTAAAAGAAAACAAAAAGTGGGGACTTTTGCATTTAAAAAAAAAGAATATTTCCTTATTAAGTATGATGCTTCAAATTTTTTATTATTTTTGAATATATGTTTAATTAAAAAGCTTAAATACTTCTAAAGTTGACATTATTTTGGTGGAGAAATCTGATAAAGAAAAAAAACACATAAAAATATATGTGTCAAATTTATAAAAACAAAAACTTGAAAAAAAGAGGAGGTAATTAATAAAACTGGTTTAATTTTAAATAAATTGTATAGAGTTAAGTGTAAATTTATAAATTTACAAATTTTATTATGACTTTAAAAAAACAAACAACCCTTTAAACTTTCATAACTTATAAAACAGAAAAAATAAAAATTATAAATATATTTAAAAAACATAATGTACAAGCCTCGTGCGTGCACGTGGATTAAAACTAGTTAAAAATTTAAAAAAGTTTAACACAACAAACCACATCGATCATTGATGAAACACTTATTAGAGTACTTATGTTATTTCCACCATCTAAACCAGCAATTAACGGTCAGTGTAACATAGTTAGTTGTCAAGGGACTAAACCCGATACGAGTCAGAACCACAGGGGGTGTCCCAATAACCAACCATACCTAAATATATTGGTCTAGCTACCTCGTAATAAATTTCTCTGACCCAACTTGTTACAATCTGTTTTTACCAAAGAGTTTTTACCCAACCGGCTGTTACAATCTGAAAAGGTATTGACCAAAATGCAACAATATACAAAATTGGAGTAAGTATTATAGGAGTAAGTATTATAAGAGTGCACTACTACGAATCCTGTGATTCGCGGGACCAAACTGTTGCTAACAAGCTGTAATCCCGTTTTTATCAATACTTAAAGTGTTATTAGTTACGAAGTACTTGAGTGTCGAACTGAAATGAAACCAAATATTATGCACTAATACTTATCAATATGGATGATCACGGATTTAATTAACATAATTTGGTTACCAATCTCTACATATTATACTCAAGGCATCACATTAGGTTTTTTAAAATTAAATCTATAACCTCTGATAGCAATAACATTAATCCTTTATATCAATATGTAAAGTAGGAGAAATGACCATAGTCCATATTTGATCATTGATTGTCACTTTCTTTGGCGCGGATTATGATTCTAATATTCACAACTCATAAACGAACAACCTTTTTTACTAATAGAAGAAAAAAATTAACTTATTAACGTCCTCTCTCGCTTGTATGTTCTGTTGTGCGGAGTGATCACAAGCATGTAAACGGGAATGCTTCTATTTTGATTTACCTTTCCTGTCGGTGAAAGAAAAACCGTTTACCTCTATTAATTCCCGTAAACTATGATGCAATTGATTTTTCCCTAATATTATTTTTTTTGGTTAATTTTCTTCCTAAGTTTGTCAAATGCCTCACACACACAATCACCAAAATAATGACTATATATGCCTATACCTTGCTTCAGTGTCTCACCATCAAATACTTGTATTGTCTCTTCATCACTTTCATTGACAAGTCAACTTTATTTGCTTAGCTAGAATTAGGGGAAAGGATATATCACTTTTCACCCACTTAATTAATGTAGAGTTAATTGTATAAATAGTCCATGTGGTTTGTCTGATCTAACGAAATTGGTCCCTCGAAAGAAAATCTAACAGATCCTCTCCATGTGGTTATGCTCCGTATCGGGTTTGATCCCTTGACCGATTTTTCCGTTGGTTTGACTGTTTGAAAGACTGAAATAACTAAACTATCCTCATATGTGTTTCTTAAATGGTTTCTATGGTTTGTTAGATATTATGGATTCAGTCCATGCGTTGAATTTTTTATATGTTTTTTCAACGGTTTCTTTATACGTTTATTTATACTTGAACTGATTTTATTTATACATTTTTTGTACGTATGTTTTCTTATACGTTTTATTTATATGTTTTTTAAACGTTTTATTTATACTTTAACCGTTTTTAACGTTTTATTTATACTTGAACCAATTTTAGTTATACGTTTTTAACGTTTTATTTATATTTAAACCAAATTTATTTATTCGCTTTTCTAACTTTTTTTGTACGTACGTTTTTTTACGTTTTATTTATACTTGAACCGATTTTATTAATATGTTTTTCTAACGCTTTTTGTATGTACGTTTTTATACGTTTTTGAACGCTTTTTTACGTTTTATTTATACTTGAACCGATTTTATTTATACTTGAACCGAATTTATTTATATATTTTTAGTGCTTTTTAAGTTTTTGTACGTATAAAAACTGATAAAAACGGATGAAACATATGAAAGCGTATGAAAACGGACAAAAACGTACAAAATCTCCCAAAAAACGTAAAAAAATGGACGAAAAACATACGAAAACATTCAAAACCCGACAAAACGGATGTAAATGTACAAAAAGTTCAAAAACTCGGAAAAACGTAAAAAAAGTATGAAAAAGTACAAAAACGGACAAAAACGTATAAAACGTTTAGACCAAAAACGGACGAAAAACGTACAAAACGTTCAAAAACGTACAAAACGTACAAAAACGTAAAAAATACAGTAAATAAACGTATAAAATTAAAATAAAAAAGAAATAACATAATAATAAAAATTTAAAAACAAACAAACCACATAGATAATTTATGAAAACTTATGAGGGTATTTATGCCATTTCAACCATCTAAACCAAAATTTAATGGTCAACGTAACGGAGTTAATGTTCAAGGGACCAAACCCGATACGGTTCAGAACCACAGGGAGAAAATCCGTTTGATTTTCTTTCGAGGGAGTAATTTCATTAAACCCGACAAACCACAACGACAATTTATGCAATTAACTCTTAAATGTATGTATGGTCTTTTCCATGACAATACGAATTAACCTGAGTTTAAATAAAGTCGAGTTCAGATATGTAATTTTTACTCGATTTTAACCCGATTCAAACGTAACTAACCCGACTCAATTAATGCGGTGAGCTCAAACAGAAAAGTAGATTATGTACACCATGATAAGAAAAAGTAAAAATAAACGAGGGAAGTGCAAAATACATGCATGTGATTTACTAAAAAATTGTCTCGCGTCTCTCGTCAATACTTCGCCCAGATTTCATCCCCCTGTCAGTAAAATGAGGCGTCATACATCCCTGAAGACTAACGGTGCAAATTTTTTTCCCGTTAAGTACTAACTGGGTCTAACAAGAAGAGTATTCTTATTTTTTTATTTCCGCAGGGATGTATGGTGACCTTTTATTTATTTTTTTAACAATTTTGACTTTTTTTTAATCTTTTTTAAAATTTTTAATTTTTTTTCTGTTTTGGCCGAAGTTTTCTTATTTTTTTATTTTTCTAAAAAGTTTCTTTTTGATACATTTTAAAAAAAAAATTGCGTGCGAAAAATAACGTACGAAAACTTTTTAATTTTTTTTAGATATAACTTAAAGAAAAATATTAACTTCGGCCCAAACTAGAAAAAAAACAAAAAAAAGTTTTAAAAAATAAAATTTTAAAAATAAATTGTAAAAAAGTAATTTTTTTTTAAAAAAACTAAAAAAAAAAATTGAAAAGGTAAAGGTTCATCACAAATCCCTGTGAAAGCAAAAAGACAAAAATATCTTTCATGTTAGACCTACGTTAGTATTTAACGGGAAAAAAATTTGCACAGTTCGTTCTCAGGGATGTACGGTGCCTTATTTTACTAACGAGGGGATGAAATCTGTGCGAAGTATTTACGAAGAACGCGAGACGATTTTTTGATAAAGCCCCCTCATGTATGAATGTATTTTGGACTTTACCCAAAATAAATACTACTAATACTGTAGTAATATAAAAATTGTACTGTACTCACTCTAAACCCCTTTAGTCCGCCCATCATTTCCATAGACCTGTCACTTTCTTTTTCTCCTTTAGTCACGCTACCTAAATTTACAGCCCCCACAAATCCCCTCATTTTCTTTACCTTTTTCTATTTAATCATCTTCATTTTCACTCACATTTTTACAATAACTCAAATTTTCCATCTGGGTACCTTTGTTTTCTTATCAAAACCCATTTTTCTCATCTGGGTATCACTTACATTTTCAAAAAATCTCAGTTTTTTCATCCGGGTCTTGCTCACATTTTCAAGAAAATTAGTTTTTTCATCTGGGTCTTGCTCAAATCTTAAAAAATTCCAGTTTTTTCATCTGGGTCTTGCTTAGATTTGAAAAAAACTTAGTTTTTTCATTACACATCTGAAAGAACCCACAAGTCTTCAAAGCTTCAAACATTCGTTTGAACCCCTTTTTGGGCTATAGATCTTTAATTTTGAGTCATGTTGATCAAAGCTAAAACCATTCGTTTTGTTGTCCATCTAGTTGATGCTTTCTTGGAGATGATTTTGAATCTTTTTCGGCCACGATTTCCCTGTTTAAGAGTGTTGCTTCGGTTATCCCGGAAGGTATAACTTTCATTGCAATTTGTATTTTATTGTTGGTGCTATTCCTATCAGACTGGATCTTTGTTTTTCAAACAAATTTGCAAAACAAAAAACTTTAGTTTTTTTTTGTTGCAGCAGTACGTAAACTGTGAACCAACATAATAGCCAAAAACTTTGAAATTGCGGTTCTATTATCCACAATTTCCATTTTTTTTATTAGTGTTATTAGATATTCGTTGCATCTTGTTGTGTATTCATATAGAGATTATATCTTGCTAGTTAGTCTTGAAAAAAAATGGGAGATCAAAAGCACCTTTTAGGAGGGAAATAAGCTAATAAGCATAATCCCATCGATTAAGGTTCTTTAAAAACATACAAGTTTCTAAGCATAAGTTTTACCAAACACCCCTTAAGTTTATACGAATTGTGGTATGCTGAAACTCGAATAAATTTTAAGTGATTTGTATCCATCGATTTCTTTTTGTAGACCAAATATTTTACTTTCATGATTGTTGATGTTAGAAATGTAAGTGGTGAGATTGTTAGATTTTAGACCAAATTTTAGGAGATTTAAAGTGTATATGCAACTTCTAGAATAGGTATTGGACAAGAATTCTGGTGTTAGTCTTTTAGTACATATTTCAGATGGGTAATGCGATGTACCCCGGGTAACTCTCTAAATGCCCCAATAGTATAAGTGGTTGGTGATAAATGCCCCAAATTTTTTATGTTTCTCAAAATACCCTGCCGGGCCTTTACTTGGAGACTTTATAGAAAATTTGACAAGTGTCCTTTGCAAGTACACTTATGTAAGTCGCCTAAGAAAAAGTGAACTGGGAGACTTTATTAGAATGCAAGTTTTTTGCTTGCAACGTCGCGCCACATTCAGATAAACTAACACCAACACCACTCCCTGTCGTTATAACACCAAATAACCACGTTCACACTTTTATTTTTCTTATATAACCCCTAAACACTTATTTCATTCTGTTTACTAACTAACCATTTCATTCATAAATTTCAAATAGCTTACAATACTAAAAAAAAACACACATCTGTAAAAAAAATACGAAATTAAAAAAAAAAAATACGCTCCCGGCGGGCGGACTAATCTTCTTCCG
Organism: Tanacetum coccineum; assembly: GCA_026074375.1. NCBI lineage: Eukaryota > Viridiplantae > Streptophyta > Magnoliopsida > Asterales > Asteraceae > Tanacetum > Tanacetum coccineum. Next base: position 18,271 of record BQNB010094589.1, read on the forward strand.
TATGCTTCTTCAACTTCGCGCCAAATATGGTTCATATGGTTTTGTTGGAGAATATATGCGTATATCTTTGTCTCTGTATTCTGTGCTTTACGGACTGTTGGGTTTGTCATCGATTCGATCCACACTGTTTGCAGTGACCTTGCAGGATTAGAATACACATGTTTCAGTCAACAACGACTTATCATATTTTGATCTTCTTAAATCATGTTATGCATTATGAATTACCAGCATACATGTTCTACGTAATGTAGTTGTACTTCGGAATGGCACGGGGCAGGTTGTTGAATAAGTCTACAACGTCCCTTGGAGAACACGAAAGACTCGTTCGGTCATCTTTCTCGTGCACTTTCTTGACGCTGTTTAAAGTTCGTATTGCTGCTTCGGAATCAGTAGCAACAGTGAATGATTTGACGAAAACTTGTCCACTCCGGGTAAATTCTATCAGCAAGTAATACCCATTACCGATAACTGAAACTCCGTTTAACACATACGGAACCCACTGAGGCTAAGTCAGATAATAGGTCGTCGAATAACGGAGATTATTCTTAATACATTATATCGTTATTCGCACCCGTGTCAATACCATAAAACGCATGTCAAAATCCACAGATCTTGAGAAAGATACAGCTTCAAGATTTATAGTAGGGTTATTTTTTTTATCACCCCTACCGTATTGACCTTGCCATGACACTGGACAATTTTTCCATTCCCAGTGCATACAATCAATACTTCCAAGCATTCCCGGAAAACCATGAACATTGTTATGCTTTTGTTGTATTTTTACAACGTCTTCAAGTGTTGGCTTTCTTAAATACTTCGGCATATACAATTCTATGATGCACATATTAAAGAAAAATAGAGCATCTCGTGCAGTATGCTCACTCATTTGCAAATATTCATCAAACGCGTCGGGTGTGCTGCCGTATGCCATTTGGCGTATGGCAGCTGTGCACTTCATAAGAGCACTAATACTCATTCGACCCGTACAATCGAGTCGAGATTTGAAGAAATGAAAATGTTGTGGGAGAGGATCGGCCGTATAACTTGAAATGCCATTGACAATTTTTAGAAAAAGTTTACGGCTCATACGAAATCTTCTCCGAAAATAGTATAACGGATACTTACAATGATCATCAAAATAATCAGCACGTAGACGTCTTTCGGCATCTTCACGGTCACGGAAGATCGGTGTACGGGTCAATCGTGGTTGAGCTTCTTGTTGTATTAGCCATTCGTGATACTCGACAGCTTTTTGTAAATAGAATGCGTCGGTTTCCTCATCGATATCAAAAACGGTTCGATTTTGATTCATTGTGAAAGAGTTTGTAGTGTTTTTTGTTGTAAATGTATGTTTTTTTTGTGAGAAAATAATATAGAGGTATTGAAGTATTTATAATGACTTGTGTGAGGGGGGTAAAATGAAATATTTTTTTAAAAATATAGCCGTTAGGGGCTGTTTTGTATTTTTTTTTTAAATAAAACTAGCCGTTAGAGGGTGTTTGGGAACTTTTTAAAAATAAGGAGGAAAATTAAAACTAGTATATAGCCGTTTGGGGGGGTAAATGGATTTTTTTTTTTAAATCAACCCCAACGTGCGTGGGCCGGCCAACGCAGGACCCAACGCCGCCTAGCGGTGTAGTAACGTCGGGCAACGCCGTTGCCGGCGTTACTACACCTAAGCCTCTAAGAAAAAGTGAACTGGGAGACTTTATTCGAATGTACTTTAATCATTTTTTAATGAAGTCGCCCAAGAATTTAGGTCGCCTTGGGTATTTTGGGAAACCAAATTAATTTGGGGCAAATTACACCCACTCAATTGTACTTTTGGGGCATTTAAAGAATTAAGCCCATGTACACATAAATATATTTGAAATGCGCCTAAACTAGTATCGTTGATTAAGAATTTCTCTTCCATCCAACGGAGTGCATATATATGTTCATTTTTGTAAATAAGAAATGCGCCATCCATTTTGGTAAAATCTAATGCAGCTGATATATATGCTTTGTGTATTCTTGTGTTTATTTCATGCGGAGGATATTAAGTTTTCTTTATCTAAATTTATTTATTACTCCTATATCCAAGTAATATCAACTGAAACTATGTATATATATGGAAGTAGAAAAATTTGCAATGATCAATCCCTCATTATTATTGATGGAAGTTCTTATATGTGTTGTGGATTTGTTTAACACAGTGTTGGGGATTCTTAGCCTTCAATTTAATGGATAACGATAGCAGAAGTAAAGGGAGTAGTACAATAGTAAGAGGAGTGGTAGCAAGTACATCTTACTTTCATCATCTCATGCACACGTTCATATCTCATGTGCTAGATAGCTTCTTTGACTTGTTAAGCTTGCATAAAACCACTTTAAATTAAGAGTTATATGTGGTTTTAATCTACACAATCATGTTGATTTTTTGCCACTGGCGTTGTGGAACCTAACGTGAAGCTGGGCAGTTAATCTCGGCGAGATCTCGGCGAGATCTCGTCGAGATCTCGGATCTCGGCCTGAAAATAAATCTCGGATCAAAATCTCGGATCAAAATCTCGGCAACGATATTCCTCGGCGATATTTGCCGGAGAAAGGATTGAGAAATTGCGAGATTTTGATCTCGGCTGAGATTTTGATCTTTAAATCTCTTTTTTGTTGACTTTTTTTCCAGCCACTTCTTTTTCAAGCCCACTTTGGAATACAATATTTATAACAAAACTACTTTCTTCTGTTATGCAATTTGCTATGGGTTTATTTAAATTTCGTTTTGGAAACCTTTTTTATCTGCTTTAATCTTATGATTTTAATTTAATTTCGTTTGACACTTTTTATGCTTTGTTTTATGTTTAATCATTTATGGTTTTAATATATATATATATATATATTTTTATATATATTTATATATATATATATATTATATTTTATATATATTAAATATTCTATATAATTATAGAAACCGAGATCTCACCGAGATCTCACCGCGATAACCGATATTTCAAATCTCGGTCCTTGAACGATATTCGAAATCTGACCGAGATAACTGCATAGACGTGAAGAAAACCTGTTTTCTCTCGTACGTGCGCATTTCATTAAACCTAGCTTGGTAGATTAATGGTGTGTTTGCTATTGCCAGCATAAATTGTTTGTTGGTAACATAAGTGAACTTTTCTACTGTATCTAACTAAATGACATTATCATAACTTACAATGTTGAAGCAAAAACACCATAGATTTCAGAACATAGTCGTTAAAGTAAAAAAGGTTCGCATTTCATTAAACCTAGCTTGGTAGATTAATGGTGTGTTTGCTATTGCCAGCATAAATTGTTTGTTGGTAACATAAGTGAACTTTTCTACTATATCTAACTAAATGACATTATCATAACTTACCAATGTTTGAAGCAAAAAACACCATAGATGTCAGAAATAGTCGTTAAAGTAAAAAAGGTTTTTATCTAACACATGTACTCGGAGTCTATTTAAGACATGATTGATACTGGTTTTTTCTCTAATTGTAATAGTAATTGTAATAGTATGATGATTAGGGTACCCTTGCTGATTTAGGGTTGTATTATGCATTTCTTGTCATGCAAGTCTCTTGCTGGATTCCGAAATATCTACTCATGAAGCGAAAGATGTTAACACGTTCAAACCCACACCCTCCTGACTTGCTAGTATAATTCTTCCACTTATATCGATTGATGTCAAATAAGCTTAGGCCTTAGGTTTACTAGGATATGTACCATATCTATTTATTCGTTGTTGCCTGAATTATTTTATTTAGTCTTGTAATTGCTATTAGCTGTTGCGTTCCTCACTAGGTCGCTTCTTTTGAATTTGCAAACATAGATGTTTATAATATCAACAGATGCAATTTCACTCGTTAACATTAAAATATCGTGTTATGAGGAACTTTTTTAGAGCTTCGGTTACAAAGATTGAAGTGTGTTCTTGGCTTCTTGCATATTTGTGTTTTAAAAAGCGCGCCTGATGCGATGCGATGCACTAACCTATTGCAGGTTTAAACAAAAACCTGACTGATGCTGTGGTGCGGTTGGAGGCTGATGACAAATTCGAAGTAAAGGTAATATATATGTAACCCTTGACATTGTTATAAGTTGATGTCTAATGTTCATGTTGGTAGAATATAAACTCTTTTTTGTCAATGGAATTGTAGGTAGTTGATCGATGTAAATTGTGGCATGGAAATTGCATGGGCCGATTCAACCTGTGATTTGGCACTTTGAGCATAACTTTTTTTTTTGCTTATGTGTGTGCGTTGTGCCTATATGCATGGCTTGGTGTAAGTGCTAGACTTGCCCGAATGGGGGCCTTCTTTTTAACTTTCATTTTAGCCTCTTACTGAAATTATGTTTTAATGTTTTTAGAGAATGCATGTCTAGCTGCACTTACATTTGAAGAGTATCTTATTTTAAACTTAAAGAAAAGTTATGGTGCCCATTCGTATAAAATGTCTAAATCCATACAAGTAATATTGTTATAGAAAGTTACTTTGATCTAGGTATTGGTATGAAGTGCTCATTTTCATGTTTGCCTCTTCGAAAGAATTTGTCTCACAAGCTTTCGATTTGTTTTGTCCATTGTAGGGTTTGCAGTGTACGCAACAAAGTTCCGGTGGTAATTACCTCAAGTATATCGACAAAGTTCCGGTGGTAATTACCTCAAGTATATCGAGACACTGTATGTATGATCGTCACATCGGTATCGTTTGTAGATAATTACGGATTCAAGATGAGATGAGTCTAGCTAGCTGGCATATGTAAGACCATTAGAATATTATTCGATATATATGTTTGGCGAAACGTAGTAATAGCGGTTAGCAATAGTACCAGTACAGTTAGAGTAAGCAGTAGCAGTTAGCGGTGACACGTAATTGTTTGTTTTATAACACTGTTTGGTAACGAGTAGTAGTTGTATTTATAATCTGTGAAATGATGTAAGAATACATACATGCATTAAATTAAATTAAAAAACTTTATATGAATAAAAAATAAATGTTATAAAACTAGTCATAATTTTTACATGTTCAAACTTATATAAAAATTATGCATATGAAGATGAGAAGCAAATAATATGTCTTTACTACCATTTCAATGAAAAGAAAATAAATTTCGCCTGCAAATAACTACGCATGCATTAACGTTACTATATAAAACAAAATGAAAGCACTAAAACTTAACAAACCAGCCAAACTCTTATGATAATGATAAACCTTAATCAAAAGGTAAGGTTAGTATGGTAATTTTCATTATAAATGCTAAATGCTAAATGCAAAATGCTTAATGGAAGAGCATTTAGTAAAAGAGCATTTTCAACAAAAACCTAAACGCTAAATGCTAAATGGCAAACGCTTCATAATGCTAATTTCCAAACACATTCACAGTGACAGGACTACACTTAAGTAAGGGCTTAGCCCGTATTGTTTGCTTTCCTTTTTCAAGCCATGTACTTTATTTATATACTACCAAGGGCGGATCTAAAGCCCGGCTACGTGTGACACGTGCCACAAATGAAGTTGGCAGCCGTGTTTTTTTTTAGAGTTTCATGTTTCATGTTTTTAGGTTGGTGTGTACGAATGTAGAAGACAGTATAGAAAACTACTAAAAGATAAAGGAACTTTAAAGCCCAATAGCTAAGTCCACTAAGATGATATATATATCTAATTTAGCCAACCTTAATTTTTGGTTATCGGTTCACCAATCACCAATATGAACTGCCTTTGTTTGGAAATTATATGCACTATCTTAAAAACAATTCTTGAGATTTTAACTTGATGTTTCTTTAGGCTTTATGTAACAATTACGTTTTTTAGTTGTTAAAAGACTTAAATTTTTTGACGTAGCCAAGTTTTATTTTTATTGACGCTTAGTTGATTGTATAAAAATAAAACTTGTATTCTAAAAGACCGCTTTTAAGCCGTGAAACACCGTAAGACAATTTGTTATACGACGATCGAAGTAACTTTGTTAACGTGTTTATCACGAGACAAAAATTTGCGCCACACCTATTTCAAAATGTTGGATCTAGGGCTGTAAACGAACCGGACGAACACGGACGGAGCCTTGTTCATGTTCATTCATTTAATTTTAGCCGGACAAATAAACGAACACGATCACTTAAACGAACAAATTTTCTTGTTCATGTTTGTTTATTAAGAAATAAGGTTGTTCATGTTCGTTTATGTTTGTTCATTTAGACACTAAAGGAACATTAATGATCGGACGTAAATAAACATAAAATTCACAATAATATACACCATATTGTGTTTTACAAGCGTTTTTTTGTTTAAGTAAAACAATTTTAAAACTATATAATAAAAAAGATACGATAGACGATCATAAACGAACGAAAATCGGACCTTCACGAACATAAATGATCGAATAAGGCTTTTGTTCATGTTCGTTCATTTAACTAAACGAACATAAAATGTTGTTCATGTTCGTTCATTTAATAAATAAACGAACATAAACAGAACTTTTTACCGAACGATTCACGAAATATTCAGTGAACGTTCAGTTCATTTACAGCCCTAGCTGGATCCGCCACTGTATACTACCTTAATGGTAATTATGCTTTATGGGAAAATAGCTAAACTAATATCGAAATGATTATGTTTTATTCAGATTAGCTATTGTGAAAGGAGTTTGAGATTAATGAAGATCCAATATTTATCAAAGATCCAACAGACCAGTCATAGCCATATATTTTATTAAATTACAAAAAAACTCATTTTCACCTCTTTTTTAAAATTAAAATATCTTGCAAATGGTAAATCGTTAAACGACAAAAAATACACCACCGTGATGAGAATTAAATCATCTTTCTAACGAGGAGCATTTTGATATACTTTCGGCGAACCTTTTTTTTCGATTTTTTTTTAGTCACGTCTGAAAAAAATCACATGTGATTTGTGTTACAAAATCGCATGTGATTTTACAAAATCACATGTGATTTCATAAAATCACATGTGATTTTTTAAAATACAAATCACATGTGATTTTCCAGAATCACATGTGATCTTTCTAGACGTGACTAAAATTTTTTTTTAAAAATGGTCGAAAGTATATCAAAGTGCCCCTCGTTAGAAAGATGATTTAATTCTCGTTGCAATGGTATGTTTCATTTTACGTAACGATTAACGGTTTGTAAGATATTTAATTTAAAAAAAAGAGGTGGAAAATGAGTTTTATTTAATTTGATGAAAAAATGGATGGTTGAGATGGAGTCTTAGGATCTATGATAAAAAATGAATCTTTAATGAACTTTTGCCATCGTGAAAGTCGCTATAGAAAATACTAGTTATAATACTCATGCACGCACGAGGTTTTGGCATAAATTTTGAGTTATGTATTACTTCCTCCGTCTCAAAATTATTGTCCCCCGACAAAAAACACACAGTTTAAGAAAACGTAATTATTAGTGCATTCTCTCTCTTACTTTTTTTTCGCAAAATGACAGTTTTACCCTTATACAATTAATTAAAGCTTTGAATAAAGTTTGTAATTTCTAGTATCATTATGTGCAATATGGTAAACTTAATACATTACTCATGACTATATTTGGAAGGGGACAATAATTTTGAGACAACCCAAAATGAAAAAAAGGACTATTAATTTGGGACGGAGGGAGTAATACAGAATATTGTGAGCTTAAATTTTAAGCCTCTAAACATAAGAAACTCATTATTACACATGAAGCTCATTATCATAATGAGTTTGTGCGTAATTCGCACTTTTGTGGTCTAAGACATAAGTCAATTGCGCATGACGTCAATGTTATACTATCTTAATATCATAA
>BQNB010094590.1:0-24696 GCA_026074375.1 Tanacetum coccineum
GATTTCTCGCATCACACACAATTTCTTTCCATATGGACTCACTACTAGCCAGGGTTCTTTCACTGCCCAATATCCAGAGACTATGTCTGGGTAGATAAGGAATAAAATACATCGAGTCAGATGTACTTTTAAAAAGATAAATTATTCTAAAGATCAATTGTTAATTAGGTAAGAGAAGTCCATACCGTGCTCTCGTCAGTGCCACGTTAGTCCTTTGAAGGCTAGATAGAAAACCAACAGATCCTCGGCTATTAGATCTTACTGTAGATAAAATAATGATATCTTCTTCTCCACCCTGAAACCCGTCAATAGACTTCACCTTTACTGAAAATCCATCAAGTTTCTCGTACTTGTGAGCAATCTTTTCTTGAATTGTTATGACTTGAGAAGCATAGGGAGATACCACGCCGACGCTAAGCTTTTGGTTGATGTTGTTGCAGGCTATAAATGTGAAAAAGAAATCAAATTCTAGTCAAACTTGACCATGCAGATATAGATGTTGACTTTCAAAGAAATGGAAAGCAAAATAATACAGCTAAAATGACAAAATTTGCAAACACGTCAAACTGAGAAAACTTTTACAACTGCAAGTGTAACCAATATGTTTACCTCTATAGAGATTCTGAACTATCTTCATCACAAGAGCCACCTCAACCATATTTCGTAGGCTTTGTCCATCATCAACTTTCTCTTCTCTTCCACCAACAACATTTATAAATGAATATGAACCAAACATTGGTCCTGAAAGATATCGCTTTTCATATCTTTCACATACCACATTGTCTGCATCCAAGATCTGATTTTTATAAAACCTGCGATTTGGGAAGTAACTGATGGAAGGGTGCATTCTGTACTGAATATTCAGAAGATGCTTGGAATGCCCTAAACAACTCAATCTTTCAAATAAACTTCGTCCAAAACCAGATTCCGTAGAAACCTGTCCACAAACATATGATCTATAAAAATATAGCTGAAAGCCTTAAATTTTAAAAATGAAAACTATAGAAGACAAAATATTAAAGGTAGAAAAATAAAAATTAGACTTACTTTGCTCTTAACCATCGCAGGTAATTGGCACTCGTCACCAATTAAAATAGCATGATTTACTCCTGGAAGTTGAAGGGGAATTGTAGACTCAGCCTCTTTCAGTTGGGCAGCTTCATCTATGACCAACAAGTTCAAAGGCTCCATTTTGACAGTATGCAACTTGTAAGAAGTAGAGGTGGTGCAGAATATAAGAGAAGCTTGTTCAAAACAGAAGTTCTTCAATTCAGATGTTTTTAGAGCACTTGGAAGACCGAGCCTTTCAAGTGATTTCTGCAGAGTTCGTAAAACAGAACAGCACATATTTCTAACAGAACTGATCGATGACATGTCCCCAAACTTAGAATAATTATCTTCTGGCAGCTTAAAAGAGAAAAGTTTTTCCAAATCTTCTGAGACCAGATTCTTTTGAAGCAATAATGATTCCAAAGAACTTATATTGTTCAAAAGAGATACCATAATGTGAAAAGTATCTTCCTGCATGAAACTTCTTGAAATATGAGTACATAATGTAAGGATGCACCTTCTAAGTGACAGTGCAGAAGACTTGAATCGATCACGCAAAAAACCAATGAATGTTTTTACTTTCAACTTATTTGTTTTAACTTCAACTCCAGTGGTAAGTTGTTCTTTGAACTCATTTTCTACAAAAACATGATACTGAGAAACACAATTTTCAAGCAAATCAATCATAGATCTTATGCAATGCTTCCAACCAGTCAGTGAGCCAAGGCACTCCGTAAGCTTATCAACACGATGGTCAACATATATGTCTTCAATTTCTGTACCAACTTTCAACCTCTCCATGTTTCCAAACAATAGCACATCCCCAACCGGACAAAAGGAATCAGCAACTACATTTCTTGTTTCAAATGATTCTCTAACCAGGTTGAGCACACGTGAGGCTAGCTGTACTATAGCAACATTTGTTGGAGCACAAGCAACCATCCTACAGTCCATTTTCAATAGCATGAAAAGCATCACACTTACTGTCGTTGTTTTCCCTGTTCCGGGAGGTCCCCATATTTGCCCCACTGAAGAATTGTGGCAACATTTTGTTTTATTAATGGAAGCCATAATTGCCGCTACTTGGGATTCATTCAACCCAGACACAAACTGTCGATCAACATTTTCAAAAACGGGATCACTGCAACGAGAAGAACAGGCATCGCACTCCTTAACCTGAGAAAAACATATCCATAGAGTTATTACGCTAACGTAACTTAGCAAAGGAAGATTTTATATAATGAAAAAATAAAAGTATAAAAACTTCTTACCACAGAATCAGCGTAAATAACCTCTTTGATAATATTCAAATTTTCATGCACGTGCAACGAATTCCAGATTCTTTTCTGGGTTGTAATATTCATTAAGAAAACAACAAACATCCCATCTTGGAAGTCAATTCGATGTGATAACTTAGCTTTAAAATGTTTTGATGGGCTACTATCTTCATTGTCATCATCCACGGTTTTATTTACTAGAGAAAATGCCCAAGTTCTTCCCAGGTTCTGCAAATCAGAAATGGAGTCGGGTTTCCCATCCATTAGCAAAAACAGATCACCAGGTAACGTCCTATATGGTTCTTTACCACGTGCACTGGATCTGTTTCTCCAAGGACCAACCGTGACATCATACAACATTTTTCCTTTATCTTTGACCTCGTTCAATGAAAAGATTCCAGAAAACGGAGCACTATACATGATCTCCAAAGCTGAAGCTAGTTCAGTACGTGTTTCCTCTAGAAAAGGATAGACAAAAGAGCTAAAGTAGTGTTCTTCACACTGAAAAGTAAGTGGTATCTTCTCTACCTGCAATGATGCATTATGTCATCACCATGATTTATGCAACCACAAAACTTTAAACAGCGATATATGTATACGTTTAACTAGGATTCCCAACAAAACATTATACAGCGCTATACATCACCATGATTTATGCAACCACAATTTACTGACTAAACATTTAGACCCACAAAGTAGAAAAAGATAATTGTTATTTAACCAATATAAACATATGATTATTAACCTTTTTCTTACAAAACAAAAGTTCATGCATAATCTATTTTCCAAAAACAAGCCACAGAAAATAGAACATTCACCAAGCAACATGCATTGTATAAACCTTAGTGATGTCACAACAATAGACCATGAAAACCAACATGCATGATGATATTATAACATAACAACTATACTTTTATAAGATGTCACAACAAACACTAGTGAAAACTACAAAAAAAAAAGTACCTGATATTTATAGAGTTCCTCATTAAGTATGTCATCAATAGACCATGAAAAGATCAACTCAGCAAACTTATGATCTTGGTGATGATCAGCTCCTTTTTTCTTCCACGAATCCATCATAACTTACCTAAAGATTACAAAAAACCAACATGCATGATGATATTATAACATAACAACTATACTTTAATGAAATGAAAATGATATGTTTTTTACAGTCAAAGGAAGAGTTATAGCGGATACAGTGGCAGTGTTGCTATCTCAAGGAGCAAGAATCACTTTTCTAGAACTTTAAGTGTGTAAATTGTGTACTATAAAGACCAAAACCAAGAAAGTACTCCTATAAGATGAGTTTTTGAAAAGGTAAGATAACCAACCGTTCAATCTGGTTTTTGAGAAACTAAATAATAAAAGTGAAGTCTCATCAACTTCTTCAATTTGTTTAACTTTTTCTTTTTGATAAACTTAATAATAAAGGTCTCTATGGTAACGATATTTTGTTTTGTAACATTAACTTTGATTGAGTTTTCGTTTTTTTTTAATTCATATCCAACCACATCCTTATAATTATATAAAGTATAAACTAGTTAAAAAACGGTGTAATACACGGGCATTTTAAGCTATTTTACTTAATGTTACATCGTTACCTAATAAAAACTAAAAAAATAATTCAAAATTTATAGTCATAACTCACACAGGTGTTTCATTCGTCTTTCCGTTTTATCTAAACAATCATAATATCTTGATACCGACTACTTAATTCATTTTCTTCTTGATTCCCGATAGCTAAAAATTTACTTTGGGGTACCCTCAGTTTTCATGTCACTCAACAAATATATGGAGAATACTGTTTGTTTCATTTTCCGCCGGTCACCTAACTTTGTTTCCAGTGATAACTATTTATAACAAAAAGAGTTTATTAAAAGCCATTGTAAACATGAATCAGTACATAATAATATCACTTGAATTACCCTTCGAGAAAAATGTCGTATTCCGAAACTCGTTTACAGAGCAAAAACATTGCAATAGATTTATCATGAGACTCTGTTGTTAACTTTACTTGTAATAACATAAAAAAGAAACATATTTCAAATGCATCATTGCTCTAGGTTCGTCACCTTAAAAGTTGTATGATGAAAAAAACACGTAACAATTTTTTTATCTTGTTTATACAACAAACATTGGTGTATGGTTGTAGAAAATATAAATCTGATTAATCTTATTAACTCGAATCTCAATTTGAGTATAAAAAACACAACAAAACTGATCTCAATTTTACAAATCACAACCAACTTTATTCACCCTGTAATTCAGGTGTGGATCAATTATCTATTTGATAATTGTTCTGTTACAATAATTTAAAACTGAAACAAAATCAAGATGATCTATAAACTAAGGTTACAAAGTTTTGAGAGAGAGAGAGAAGTATATTCGCAAGTGAGGAAAGAGAGCTCACATGGTCAAAGCTCCTTTTATAGGAGCTGGCCATCCTTTAGGGAATCAGCAAAAAAACAGAAAGACCCCTTCAACTTTCAAGCTTCTTTCACTTTGAGCCCAAAGTAATCTCACAGCTAGGGGTGAGCAAAAAAAACCGAAACCGAACCGAAAACCGAAAAAACCAAACCGTAAAAACCGACCGAAACTAGAAACCGATGGTTCGGTTTTTATTTTTTCAAAAACCGAAAAATTGCGGTTCGGTTTCGGTTTTCGTCGAAAAACCGAACCGCAAAAACCGAACCGAACCGAACCAATTTTATAATAATATATAATTAATATAATATAAATAAATAAATAATAAATCCAATTTTTAAACTCATATTTATTTTGTGGGTGGAATTATAATATATATCTTAAAGTTTATGTATGTGTTTGTCATTTACGTGTGTTTACTTGACAATATATCATTACATATATGACAATGATCATACTATTTGTATTTTCACGTGCATATGTGTGTGTCTCATTTATATGTGTATAATTGTAGAAATTTAGGTAAATATTATTAGACTCATGTTGACAAAAAAATAAAAAAGAATAACCAATTTTCTACGTAAAACAAGTTTATTAATATAAATAGCCACAACAAAATACAAACGGTTTGAAACCGAAAAATCAACAAACCGAACCGAAAAAACCGAAAAACCAGAAAAACCAAACCGCCAAAAACCGAGCGGTTTCGGTTTTTGGTTTTATAAAAACCGAATATTTCGGTTTGGTTTCGGTTTTAGCCAAAAACCGACCCAAACCGAACCGTGCACACCCCTACTCACAGCTATAACTGAAAAAACAACAAAAGACATAATAAGTCCTTGTAGTTTTGTTACCAGGAGGAGACTATATTTCAACATCCCCCTTTAGTCTCAACCTGGTAAATATCAAGCATACCAACTTTCTCTACAAAACCCTTATGTTGCAATGTATCTAACCCTTTAGTTAGAATATCTGCAATTTGATTTGCAGATTCTACCTTAACAATTTTAACAACACCTTTCAAAATCTTTTCTCTTACAAAATACAAGTCTATTTCAAGATGTTTAGTCCTTTCATGAAAAACTAGGCTGGCTGCATTTTTAATTGCACAGTGAAGAGAAACAGGCAAGAGATTCTCAATATTTAAATCTTTCAAGATTTTTAAACATCAATAATTCCCTAGTAATTGAAGCAGAGCTCTATTACTGCTTAAGTTGAGGACTAGAAAGAGTTATTTTGATTCTTGCTTTCACGAAAAGAGAATTATTCAGAAAACATCAGTATCCATCTTCTTTGTGACAACAATTTAGACATGAGATCTAAGACATACAGAATTCTTGATAATAGGAATGCCCGGACAGCTTTTGAGTATCTCAACATTCTTTAAAAGATTTAAGATGAGATTTTAAAGGGATTGATAAATTGATTCAAACAATGCCAATGTAAGAAATATCAGGATGTAGTGGTAAAGTAATCAACTTTCCCATAAGCTTTTGATAACCAGTAATATTATCAAGAATATGATCATTTTTAGTGGCTTCATTGGAAATGATAAGCTTAGACATTAAGAGAGTTTTAGTAGGTTTACATGCAAGCATACCATATTCAAATAACAAATCAAGCACATACTTCCTTTGATTAGGACATATACCTTTATCAGTATCATGACCTCAATACCAAGGAAATACTTGAGTTTACCCAAGTCTTTTATCCTGAATTTAGACTTAAGATAAACTTTAAACTTTTCAATCTCAGAAATATTGTTACCAGTTATGATAATATCATCCACATAAATAATTAATGCAAGAAAAACACCCTTAATAGATTAGTTAAAGTGAATAGTAGAATACGGTGACCTAAAACCATTTTCAATTTAAGTAGAAGTAAACTTAGATTGCACTGTTAGGTGTTGTTTCAACCCATATAGAGATTTTTACGTTGCAACCTTATTTCTAAAGGAAAATACTTTCCGGAGGTTTTATACACAGTTTTTATCCAATCACTATATTATTAATCAAGTTTTTAAAACAAGGCAAGAATTGGATATTAAGTTTAACAAACATTAACAATTAACATTTAACAACAGGAGGAAACTGTCTCCTCATCTTAATTCTTTCTTTTTGTCCACAATTTTGAGCTTACCAAGTTGCCTTTATATCTTTCAATCTTCCTCACTAGACTTGTATTTGATCTTAAAATCATTACTACTATTGCTTTTCTATTTTTGGGTAGATCAATAATATCCCATGTGTTATTCCTAAGTAAAGCATCCATCTCATTATTTATAGCATCAATCTAATGAAGAAACTTATATGCTTCAAAATAGGACTTAGGTTCACTATTCTTGTTAAGCTGAGTGACAAAACAATAATTTTCAGAATTAAGTTTTGAATACCCAACATACTTTTCAAGCATATATTTAACCTTTGAATCCACAACAAAATCATTATAACTTTCTAGGGGAAACACTTTTGTTTGATGATCTTCTTAATTTTGAATTCCCTGAGAAGTAACATTTGGATTTTGATTCAAATTTCCCTCAGAATTATTATTGGTATCTTCAAGTGTGGTTTACTTGCTTATCCTGAGTAGAAAAATATCATGTTTGGAGCATCATTAAGATTATATCTCGTGAAATTGCAGTGTTCATCTTTTACAGATTAGAAGATGTGGTACTATCACTCTGTGATTTGGTCACTATTTTAGTTTTAGGGTTACTCTACTCATCATCACAAGTCCTAGGGTATTAAATATTAAAAAAGTTTACATGATTTAAGTCTTGAAAACATCTAAAGTATCAACTTCTTTAGAAGCTGAATCTTTAAAAGGAAAAACAGACTTAAAAAACGTAACATCTCTTTAGGAATATAACTGATGTTCTAGCAGACTATAAAGCTGTTAACCTTTTTTGTTTTGTAATTAGAGAACCCTATTCATAACACATTTTCAGTATACTTTCCAAATTATCAGGATTATTAAGATTGGTAGCAAAACTAAACAAAAAACTTTAAATGGAGGGGGAAGGACGTATTGATTTTTTTTTAAATAACATTATAAGGAGATTTTTCATTTAGCACAAATGAGTAGAATACACTCTGTCCACATTTTTAATGGAATTCCCCCTAAAACATAAGGGATCTAGCAACATTTAATAAATGCCTATGTTTCCTTTCAGCAATACCATTATGTTGTGAAGTATAAGCACAAGAAGTTTGGTGTATAATCCCTTTATCATTACAAAACCTGTTTACTGTTTGATTAACAAATTTTGTACCATTGTCACTTCTAAAAACTTTAATCCTTTTTTAAACTGATTTTCAATCAGATTATAAAAATTAGACATATAGAAAGCAACCTTATCCTTAGACTTAACAAGATACACCCAAACAGCTCTTATGTAATCATCCACAACAGTAAAAAAAATACCTAAATCCCTTAGAACTAGTCACCTTATATGGTCCCCATAAATCCAAATGAATAAGATCACCTAGCTTAGAAGACTTATGATCACTTAAAGGAAAAAGGTTCTCTAGTTTTCTTAGCTCTTTGACAAGTTTCACAAAACTCAGTTTCACTTTTATTTTCAATCCCAAGGTTATCCTTTAAAACATTCTACACTAGATTTGCAGGATGACGCAGTGCTAGTCACGCTGGAACAAACAACTAAAATGGCCAGAATTACACATATTGGAATTAATACCTTCATCATTAAAATAGTATAATCCACCATACTGACTACCAGTCCCTAGAACTTTTTTCAGATTCAAATCCTAATTCAATAAATAACATCTATTCTCATCAAAAACCATAAACATCTTATTATCTTTAGCAAGTTTATGAACTGAAATTAGAGTAACACAATATTCTGGAATCACAAGCACTTTAAACAGAACAAGACCATTAGGTAACTTGAGATTTCCAATCTTAAAGATAAAAGCTTCAATCCCATTAGGGTGAGTAAATTTTATTTTAAGATGAGAAATATCATAAACATTATTTTATTCCTTATCACTGTTAGTCATATGCTGATTTGCTCTAGAATCAATAATTTTTCCATTAACAATCACTTTTGACTGAATATTAGTACTTGAGCAAAAAAAATTGTTAAAGTTTTCATTAAAATCTTTACTATTATTAATGTAAGTACCTGTCATATTGGCTTGCACATTATTTCCAAATTTGTTATCTTTGATGAGAGATAAGAGTAGCCATTTGTTCAGCAGGATAACCAATGATCTTAAAACATCTATCAATTGTATGACCATTAAACCCACAATTTTCACAAACTAAACAAGAACCTCCACATTATCTATTATTGTTCACATTATTAGGTCTAGGAGCAGTATTATAAGACTGACCCCTTTGAAAATTTCCTCTATTAGGCACATTAGACACAAAAGCAGAAGCCTAATTCTTTAAAGAAGAACCATAAACACTACCAGAAGCAACTCTGTGAGATTTCTCACTAGATATGGTAGCATAAGCACTTCTTACATCAGGTAAAACTTCTCTAGAGAGAATAGAACTTCTTATTTGCATATAAGAATCATCAAGACCCATCAAGAATTGCATTAATTTTATTAACTGATTATGCTTCTTAAAACTTTCAGAAGCATTACAAACACACTTAGGCAAGTCAATCATAACATCCAATTGTTTTCACAGAGCATTCAACTTATGATAATAATCAGCAACAGATGAACTATTTGTTTTAGAGTATGAATTTTATGATGAAAACCAAACATTATGGACTCATATATTTTATCATAAGTTTCTTTTAATTCTTCCCAAACATGTTTAGCCCTTTTGGAAAAAAAATTGACCCAAGAAAAGTTCCTCAGAAATAGAGTTCAAAATCTATACCAAAACAACTGCATTAACTTTATCCCATTGTCTACCAAGAACATCATATGTATTAGATCTTTTACAAGACCTATTAATAAAACCAGTTTTATTTTTTCCTTCTAGAGCCAAGAGCATAACACAAGACCATACTTGATAATTTTCAGTCCCTTTTTAGTTTTATTGAAACAACAGTAAGAGAAGTATAATCATTAGGTTATAAATGCAAAGGGTCACTGATATCCAGTCTACTTATCAAAGTGACTGGATCCTCAATAAACAAGCACAATATCTAAGATAAAGTAAGAAAGAAGTTCACAGGCTTTCACACCACTCAAGGTGGCAGATCAAGGGCAGACATATACAACAATAAAGAAAATGAAATAATCAAAAAACCTTTCAACACCAACCAAACTTCTCAATAGTACTTTTACCTATCCTCCAGCAATCTATGCAAGAAATAAAGAACACTAATTTAAAAGATAGAGTAAAGAGGTGTTACAGAGCTTTCCAAGAATAAGCAGCGGAAATCAAATCAACCTAAACCGACTACTCTCTTGATTCACTTAGTCAAGAGAGATAGTAGATTCACAGCAATCAACCAATAACACAGAAACCAAGATCCACAAACCCTAATTTCTCAAAATTAGGGAAACAACCTAGAACTTCAAAGATCAACCAAGAATCTCAACAATTGATAATTAAACAATCTTAACCACCAAAACACCAAATTATATCAAAACCCTAATTTTTCAAAATTAGACTTTTTATAAAAAAAATTATAGATATGAGAAATTAACTCACATATCTATGAATACAACTCATTTGATTGAATAAAAAACAATTAATTTCCAAAAACCCCAAATTTACAAAACCCTAATTTTTTTAGAAATCGATTTCAGAGCAATCTGGCTCTGATACCATGTAGAAAATATAAATCTGATTAATCTTATTAACTCAAATCTCAATTTTAGTATAAAAACACAACAAAACTGATCTCAATCAGTTTACAAATCACAACCAACTCTATCCACCACTGCTATTCAGGTGTGGATCAATTATCTATTTGATAATTGTTCTATTACAATAATCTAAAACTGAAACAAGATCAAGATGATCTATAAACTAGGGTTACAAAGTTTTAAGAGAGAAAGAAAGAAGTATATTCGCAGGTGAGGAAAGAGAGAGCTCAGATCTCTACATCTTTGGGTCAAAGCTCCTTTTATAGGAGCTAACCATCCTTTAGGGAATCAACAAAAAACAGAATCACCCCTTCAACTTTCAAGCTTCTTTCTCCCTGATCCCAAAGTAATCTCACGGCTATAACTGAAAAAACAACAAAAGACATAATAAGTCCCTGTAGTTTTGTTACCAAGAGGAGACTATATTTCAACAATGGTGATGCGGTTGTCGTAAAGGACTTCTACAAGAAGTTTTACAACTCCCTAGGCAGAGTACCTAACCGTTGTAGTAGTAGTATAGGCAAGACTCGGGGGTTGTTATCGTTCTCTAAGGGAATAGGTTGGGAAGGCTTGATCACGGTCTAACAGAATTCTAAGGGCCGAGAGAAGATTATTTTTGTGTTTTTATATTTAATGAAAGAAAGTAAAATCATATGTTTGAGAGGTTTGGTTGGCTTTAGCTATTAAACTAAATAATAAACTACGCTAGTGGTGATAACAATATAATAAAAAGATTGTATTCATTTAATCATGTATTGCTCCCTAGATTGCTTCTCCTAGTGTTGTTGCTTTGTCACACTTGTGATGATCTATGTAATTATTTCCTAAGTCATGAACAAATTACACGAACCCGCCATCTATTTAATATTCCGTTGAGGCAAAACACAAAGTAAGGTAGTATGAAGACTATTACCCGGCCCCCAAGAGTATATTAAATGCATTTGAAATATATTAAAAGTGGATCAACCATATAAGGGGCAAGGTAGTATGAAGACTGTTACCCGATGGTATCATTTCTACACAATCATGTTTCCCTAGACATATCAACAACGATACAGACAAAAGCTGGTTTTCTAAAGCCTAACATGCATATTCATCACAAGAAGAAACACCACTAAGATCTACATTCTAGGTTTCATACAATCATAAATAAATACAATAAGGAGTTTAGCCAAGCATGTTAAAGCAAGAACAATAAAGAATCAAAAGACATATTGAATGATTAAGATAGTCTTACTTGATTAAAACATGAATTGAAGGAGGTACAATAGGGTTTTGAAGCCCTAAAATCGTCCTAATAATCTGCCAAACGAACTAAGGTTCGTCCCCCTTTTCTACTCTAAAGTTACACCTATAAAACCCTAATTTCGGCTCTATATTTATAAGAATATCGCTGCGATGGCATCGCATTTTAATCGTGACGCCATCATAAAGTAGAATCTTCTAGATCCGAGTTGAATCGGTGCGGGTTGACGTCACCAAGAAATGTTGTGACGCCGTCACTAGATAAAGTGTGCCGACGTCGTGTATAAATGGTGACGCCGTCTCGAGGCTCTGAAACTTTAAATCTTGAAGAGTCTTGGTGTTGGTTCGTATTCTTGTCCGTTTCTTCTCCAAATGAGCCCAAGTCAGGTGTATTTCCTCCAAATGCCTTCCAAATGCTAAATACCTGAAAAATAATGATTAAGTACCTATTTTGGGCATAAATGCATGATTTAGGAGGTTAAATGACTCCGAAAAAATGTATAAAATGACACCTCATCAAATGGTCATTAGGAATTTGGACCATATAACATAACATGTTATAATAAAAGCTCATAAGAGTAGAAAGATAAGTAGGCTGCTAAAATAGATCATTCCTTTCAGCAAACTCCCGACCTCTAATGGATTTTATTTTTTTCTCATCTTGGCTTTAACCTTTATTGCATACTTATCATTATGCCTCTCTTTAAAGACAATATCTAATAACAATCAAAATAAAAAAGATCATAAATTCGCACACATCATCTCACTATACCGTAAATCATGCTTAATTCACAAATGCCTATAGTATAAGTTCAGAAACATAAGTGATTAAGGTCCAAGAGCTCCCAAGCCTAACTTTATGAAACATAGAATAATTTTTAGGAGAGTTGGACCATGGAAGCTACCACCAAAATAGCTTGATAGGATCTAAACAAAAGCTTTGACTGACCTACTCATTTAACATATTTTAGGATACTAATCGAGTTTGAGTAACTATAACTTAGTCATTGTTCTAGAATTAGAATTACGGACAAATTCTCTTCCACGTCCATAAAAACAACCCTGATCACGATTCAATAGACACAACAACTTTATAACAGTTTAATGCTCTCCTCGCCAGGGAGGGATGTTGACTCCATACATTATGCTTAGCCTATGAGTCGCATATAGAAGTCCGCCTGAGAGTTGCAAAACTTCCTCTCACGCATAATATAGTAATTAGGCACAAAATAATTATAAAATAATGTGGACAAATATGCAATATGAGGCAACCCTGCCTAATATGCATTAGCTTACATCAATTTTGAAAATATTCAATAAACATATAATTAAAATAAGTAATCCTAGCCTCCTTGTACTTTAGAGTGCTTAATTTCTTTGGAAAAACAGTTACCAACATGCTTATTTTTAAGTACTTATTACTTTTTAAACAATAAAATAGGCGACTACATACTGTTAAGTAAGTAATCTCAAACACCCCTTGCAATAAAATAAGCAGTTTCATCAAAACATATAAAATAATGCTTATCTGCTTTTGACTAAAGAGGAGTCTCGGGTTATAAAATAATCATTTTCAAGAGAGAACACCCCCTAAAAGAGTGTGTAACTTTTTTGTCAATAATGTGCTCTATTTATGTTTAAAAAAACTAAAAGATTACTTTTTACAATTGTATTATATCTGCATCAACTGATGAAAAATCATTCCATAAATCATGTAAGAGTATATCTTTACATTAATGGTCAATAATAATTAAGTGCACAAAATAAGCCTCAATTCTTTAGAGCATCCACAATGGTGGAGCTTTTCAATAGGTTTATAACATGTTAAATCATAAATTTATAAACCTTTTGATATTATAAACCTCATACCACTATGCATAATCCTTTTATAACAATATGAAATACATATGTATTAAATTATGAAGAGGTCTAGGATCTTAGACCTCTTCATGCCACATAGATAGCTCACTATGGTTGAAACAAAAGATAAACTTTTTCGTATGTTATAAACCTTTTCATGAACCTCCCATAGTGGATGCCCTTACATAATAGTCCATTTATCTCGAAGACATTGGTTTTACACATGTTATACAGTGACAAAGATAACAATAAAATCATGCTAAATAGCATATTTAAACATGTGAAAAATATAAGGTATACTGCAAAATAATAAATTTTAAATTAAAAATTAAAAATTAAAAAAAGAATACAAATCTGCAATATCTTTTCCAATCAGTCGAAGTGGTCACTAGACAATAGCATATATTCACAGCAAAAACCAACTTGTGATACATCCTAATTAAAGTAAAACATGATGTTATTTAATATTTAAATACGCAAACATGCAATGTCATATACATTTCAACTGATTGGTACTTTTAAAGACCGAAATGATATCATTTTCAAATATTGTTGAAATTTCGATCATGTAGAAGGAATATGAAAATGAACCTATAATAGCTTAATGCTCTTCTTTCAAGTTAATCAACTCAACAACCATTTTGCCTTTATTTTTCTTACCTGCACATATAAAACAATAGAGAATATACTATGGATTCAAAGATCAAAGATCAATTGTTGTTATTACCATACATTTTAATGTTTGGCTAATTCATGAATAAGGCTTACAAAATTCATTACATTAGTAAATAAATAGTGACAATAGCATACGCAAGAATTTCACTTTCATTGCAATCTACTATGAAACTCGCAAGTTGCAAGAATTGCCTTGTAACAAATATGTGCATTTACTTGACATAAAATGTATAATTTTACCATCTAAACTTAATTACATTTACATCTTTAAGTTTGACATCTAAAGTGTTGAGTAAATAATAGAAGAGAAACATTTTTACTTTTATACAGCTTCCTCTAAAGGCTTATGATTAATAATATGATTGACATAGGATCAAATGAGAAGAAATTTAAAATGAGAAGAATGAGAAATAAGTATAATCACACATTAGAGATGCATCGACTTAAATTAGATGCATCCCTAATCTTTTAGATGCACCCTGATATAGTTTGTAGCAAAAAAATAAGATGCATATACGTATATTAGATGCATTTTATCAAGTTATGTGAATCCTATGAATTTTTCATCCTCTATGAGTCAAAATTTTTGCTAGTACTACTTTGCATCGTTTGCACTTCAAAATCACTTTCGAAGCTAATTGGGATGCATCTAATTCAAGCCGATGCATCTCAAAAGTGTGTTATAGTTATTTCTCATCCTTCTCATTCTTCTCATTTTATGTTTTCTTGTCACTGGATCCCTACCCTAATATGATTAACAAATGATTATGAAAATACTGAGCACAACCATCTCGCAAAAATAATATAATTATGAAGCAGCACAATCATTTAGCATCAAAGCTTCTAGAGATGACAAAAATTGCTTAAGCTGTGATTGATTTCTTAATGTAGTGAAAATGGCACGACCCTCTAGTTTTAAAGTGCACTAATGACAAAAAGTAAACAACAAACCATAAATAAGAACTCAGTCTCGTAGAAATAGATATAAAAGTTACCTTGTAATTACATTTAAAACACATTTGATAATATTAGAAAAAATCTAGAGCTGCCTATTCAATGCGAAACTCGTAAAACTACTATATCGCACTATTTTAAACACTCATATGTAAAACTTGTTTTTAGGAACCCTTTTATTTTTCAATTTCTAACTCCATAGTCGTTGCTCATGCCCTTCAAAACAATCTATTGTGGATTACTTAACAAACCAACATTAAAACACCAAGTGAAGGTAATCAAAGATTCTGGCAAATACCTAGTATTCAAATTGTTTCATCCAAGTTCAGATAGAACTATATCACGTAAGTAAATAGACAAAAGTTAAACTTGGTTATGTGGTTTCCACGTGTTATGATCATTTTTCTAAATACCGTTATAAGTATTAACGATTTGTCTCCTACTTTTTAATTATCGAGTCTAAATCTAAAGAGGCGAACATGTAAATCTAAAGAGATGACATTAACAGCCTACACTATCGAGCTTTATCATTCGCACATAAGACTTTCAACTTTTCATTTAATAAACATACTGATATATTCAAGTTTCAAGAACTACAGCGACATAGTAGCATCCACGTTTGTTCATAAATGAAATTTTTATTACCTCAATTTTAGAAAGGGCAAACATAGAAAACCACATTATATTACTCTTGATATTCCCTCACAAAGCTTCAGCCTAAGCATCTTGTAAAATAAAAATTGCATAGTGCAGAATCTTAAGAGCTTAGATGTCACTAAATCAAACACTACTCACTAAAAAGTTGATAAGAACCTTCTTATCAGTTTCCGTATTAGTATTATTAGTTACCTTTATTATATTGTCTTAGTCAAATATTTAGTAGTTTCTTTTATTACATTTTCTTAGTCAACAAGTCTAAGGCAACTTTTATTATAAACAGGGGATTAGGATTGTATTTCTTATGATGTTAAAATGATATGAAGTTTGCTAATCAATTGGGGGGTCAGTTATCTCATTAATTTAAACCATGGGGGGTTGGTTTATCCCATTAACATAAACCATATATCTTGTTTATTTCTTATTTTTATTCTATTACCGATTTGGTTTGTATCAATTGGTATCAGAACCTTTATTAGTATCGATTCGGGGGGGGGGGGGGTATTGATAAGAACGTTCTTCTACACCTGATGCTTAGGATAATAGTACTATTGCTGCAATAAAGACGGCAGGACCAATCCTCCCAAAGCAATCGTTTGCAACAGTTGTTAATGGGTCCAACACTATGCGAAACTATACAAAGGTAAACTTTCATGCCATGGTGAACCCAAATAAGGTTGAAAATTCTGATTTGTACTTCCTATTGAGGCTGTTAATGCGGTTAATCATAAGTTTGACAATTCATTGGTTGGTTTTTTCGTTGGGAAAAAAGTGGCATTCCCACTTGTTAAGAATTACGTGACTAATACATGGGTGAAATTCGGATTTGAAAAGGTCATGAGTGATGATGATGGAATTTTTTACTTCAAATTTTCATCATTGAATGGGTTGGAACAAGTTTTGGAACAAGGTCCGTGGTTGATCAGGAATATCCCTCTTATTCTCACTAAGTGGACGCCAAATCTGTCACTTTCAAAGGATAAGGTAACTAAGGTTTTGGTTTGGGTGAAATTACACAAAGTGACTGTTGTGGCATACTCGGAAGACGGTTTAAGTCTCATTTCTACCCAAATTGGCAACCCAATCATGCTTGATGCTTTTACGAGTACCATGTGCGTGGAAGCGTGGGGACGAATAGGTTATGCCAGGGCTCTAATCAAAGTGAGTGCGGATTGTTGGACCTATAATGTTATAAACGAAAGTTAAGGGTACTAATATGTATTATAGGCAGTTAGAAAAAAAAACAGTTAGAAAGTTAGTTATAGGCAGTTAGAAAAAAGCGGTTATTTGGCAGTTACAAATGAAAAGACACACCTGTTGGATCAAACGAACCAACACAGCTTTTCATTCGTACCTGTTCGTGTTGTATAAATAGAATCTATGTAAACCTTATCAGATTGGACAAAATCATTAATAAAACAACGTTTATTTCATTTCTGGTATTTCGTAACAAGGTTTAGATCAAAGATCTTTTGTTAGGGACCAATATGAGTTTGGGATTACTTATTACAACTGCTTATTTGTTTAGTAAGTTGTTTGAGGCACGCAATTCCAAACCTGATTATTTAAAACTGTTTATTTCGCATGAATATGATGAGATAAGCGGCCTGAAGATATTATTTTATTTGTGGCCACTTTGATATCAGGTTGTACACATTTAAGCATGTTTTGTAATAACGGATTTTATACGACATTTATACATCGCCTGATAGTTATCTAAAAAAGTTTAAACTTGAATATCACCAAACCTACAGTTTGGGTGACGAATACGTTTTGCAGGCTTAATCAAGTGATCGTTGCTGCGATAAGATTTTAAACTGAGGAGTGTTACACATGGTATTGTTTCCGAACATTCAGTTGGATTGAAGTTAGCCACACGTTTGGAACAGATTTAAGCAGTTAGATATCCCGAATTTGGAAGCACCTACTGTGCTTTGACTGTTCTATGTCTTGTATGCGAATCGATACTGCCTACTAAACGTGGTTCTCTTGTGAATCTTCAGTTAACTATCTGATTGTTGAAGTAGATAATGATTGATTTTTTACTACTGTTTTACAAACAGGAAATCTAAAGGCAAAGGTCCTGTTAATACAAGAAGAATTTACGGGCTTTAGGGTAATTAACAATTCAAAATATAAGTGATCAGCCTATGTTTAATCCTATAACTTAGTGAGGCTAAAAGTATAATACATAATGAGTCCTTTACTTGTACAAATACCGATGCCAATGAAAATAACCAAAAGAAGAATATCACGGGCTTTAGGGTAAGTAACAATCAAAATATGAAGTATCAGCCTGTTAATCCTAAACTTAGTGAGCAAAAGAATAATACAAATGAGCCGAGCAATGAAATTAAACTAAAGAACCTATTTGAAAAGTTGAATGAAATCACTGTTCCTGTTACATCTGAATCAAGTGGTGGTAATGAGGAAGAAAATATCTTTAGTGATCCCTCAAAGGCAACATAATTAACGGCTGATTCTGATAATGAGGTAGAGGAAACACTGATTATGGAAATTCAAAAACCCAAGGGGGCAAGCAGTCCTAGTAATGAGGTTTCCAATGATTAGTATTGCTGCGTGGAACGTTCGAGGTCTGAACCGTGCCCCAAAACAGTCTGAGGTTCGCCATGTAGTCAATGAGAATCAACTGACCGTGTGTGCAATTCTGGAATCTCACGTGGATCTTTCTCTTCTTTCTACTATACGTTCAAGGGTTTTTAAAACTTGGGACTGGACGTCCAATGCGAACCTTTGTAGCAAAGGATGTCGCATCATTTTAGGGTGGAATACTGATGTGGTTAACGTTATGGTTCATTCACAAACAAGTCAAGCTATGCATGTGAAGATTATTCACAAGATTACTAATGATATTATTTTTTGTGCATTTATATATGCTGGAAATCTCCCTTCAGAGCGTAGGTACTTTTGGTCTGATCTTGAATTTCACAAAAATGTTGTTCGTGGGTACCCTTGGACGCTTATGGGGGATTTTAATGTGGCCTTGAATCTTGAGGACTACTTTTCTGGTCTGTCATGTTTGAACTCAGCCATGAATGATTTCAAGGCATGTGTTAACAAGATTGAGGTGATGGATATTAACTCTACGAGTTTACATTACACCTGGAATCAGAAACCTAGGAGTGGAGGAGGTGTATTGAAGAAACTTGATCGAATAATGGGTAACTTGAAATTTATTGATGCTTTTCCAGGGGCCTTTGGTGTTTTTCAATCGTATAGATTATCTGATCATTCACCCGTGGTTCTGAAAATCCCAACACTTATGATCAATAAGCTAAAACCATTCAAGTTCTTTAATTTCTTGACGTTTAAAAGCAAGTTTACTGATGTAGTTATAGATCAGTGGAACGTGAACGTGGAGGGGTATTATATGTATCGTGTGGTTACCAAGATGAAAGCTTTAAAGAAGCCGCTAAGGAAGCTGCTCCATTCTCATGGAAATCTGCATGATCATGTTAATGCCCTTAGGAACGAGTTGGATGAAGCTCAAAAAGCCTTGGACCGTAATCCGCTTGATACTAATCTACGTGAGGAAGAGGCAGTCTATGCTAGTGCTTTCAACGAAGCAAAGTTAGATGAGGAAAGGTTTTTAAAACAAAAGGCCAAGATTGAGTGGTTAGAGGTTGGTGACTCTAATTCTGCTTTTTTCACAAATCGGTCAAGAGCAGGAACCAAAGAAGTCGAATTGAAAGCATACGGGACGCGGCTGAATGTGAAGTTACAGGCCCTCTTGTTACGGATTGCTTTGTTAATCATTACCATCAGTTCCTAGGGACTGATATGGAGTGTGATAACTTTAATATTGAGGGTTTGTTCTTAAATCGCATTTCTACTGACACCTCTATTAATATGGTTCGCAACGTTACTAATGAGGAAATCAAGACCGCTATGTTTGATATTGGAGATGACCGAGCCCCTGGACCAGATGGGTTCACGCCTGCCTTCTTTAAAAAGAATTGGGACATTGTAGGTAATGATGTTTGTAACGCAATGCGGGAGTTTTTTATTAACGGTCAGCTGTTAAAAGAAATTAATCATACCTTTCTTGCTCTTATTCCTAAGGTATCTACTCCTCTTAAGGTGACTGATTATAGGTCTATCTCGTGTTGCAATGTGTTGTATAAATGTATAAGCAAAATTCTTACTAATAGAATTATTGATGGCTTAAAAGAGGCGATTAGTGAAAACCAATCAACATTTATCCCGGGTAGGAGAATTTCGGATAATATTCTTATAACGCAAGAGCTCATGCATAATTATCATAGGAATCGTGGCCCGCCGAGGTGTTTGTTTAAGGTTGACATCCAAAAAGCTTATGACACGGTTGATTGGAATTTCTTGGCTACTATTCTGAAATGTTTTGGGTTTCATAATAAGATGGTCAAGTGGATTATGGCTTGTGTTACATCGGCTTCTTTATCTCTTTGCATTAATGGAGACATTCTTGGTTTCTTTAAAGGGAAACGGGGCTTGAGACAAGGAGACCCTATATCTCCTTATCTTTTCACAATGGTGATGGAGGTTCTAACGCTAATTATTAAACGCAGGGTGAGAGTGTCGGATACATTGTGATATCATAACCGTTGTAAAGAATTACAGCTTGTTAACATTTGTTTTGCAGATGACTTATTCATTTTTACTAGAGGTGATGTGGAATCTGCTTGGCTTATCATGGAGGCTCTTGACGAATTTAAGAAGTCTTCGGGTCTCGTTCCTAGTATTCCTAAAAGCATGGTTTATTTCTGTAATGTTCAGAACCATATTAAAATGGATATTCTTAGTATCATGTCATTTGCTGAAGGAACTCTTCCGGTTAAGTACCTTGGGGTTCCCTTCATTTCTTCGAGGCTTCTTAATAGGGATTGTAAAGTCCTAGTTGAAAAAGTCTCTAATAGGATTGGGGGACTGGAAAAACAAGTCGCTATCATTTGCGGGTCGTTTACAATTATGCATGTCGGTTTTATCTTCCATGCATGTTTATTGGGCTGCGGTTCTCGTTATCCCTATTGGTATTATTCAAGACATCGAACAACTCATGAGAGGGTTTCTTTGGTGTAATGGGGAGCTTAAACGGGTTAAGGCGAAGGTTGCATGGGATATTATTTGTCTTCCTAAACGTGAAGGTGGCCTTGACATACGTAGTCTTGAAATTTTCAATATTGCCTTAATGACTACCCATATTTAGAACCTTGTCACTAATCGAGAGTCTTTATGGGTTCGATGGGTGCATATGTATAAATTAAAAGGTCGAACGATCTGGGATATTCCTGTTAAGGCGGAGATGAGCTAGGGTTGGCGCAAACTTCTCCAAATTCGCAAATTTGTCAAACCTTTCTTTTAGACCAAGCTTGGCAACGGTAAGTCTACATCTATTTGGTTTGATCGTTGGAATTTGCAATGCCCTCTTATTCAGTACCTTACTCCGAGAGAAATTAATAGCGTAGGGTATAATATGAAATCATGTGTTGTGGATCTGATTTCGAGTGAGGGTTGGCAGTGGCCTCAATCGTGGCTTCTAAAGGCCCCTAATCTTGGGACGCTCCCGGTTCCTAGCCTTGTGGATACACATATAGATATGCCGCAATGACATTATTTAAATGGTGTGTGTTCGAATTTCTCTGTTAAAGGTGCTTGGGAGGTTCTTAGACCGCAGGGAAATGAGGTCCCATGATGTAATGTTGTGTAGTTCTCACATAACATCCCACGGCATGCGTTCCATTTTTAGCTTTGTGATGCAAAGAAGCCTAAAGACGCATGATAACATAAGACAGTAGGATGTTGGGTTGAATGTGGATCTAAACTTGCTTCGTTGTAAACTGTGTGATGCTCAACCGGATACACACGCTCATTTATTTTTCGAATGTCCTTTCTCATCTCGCATATGGATGATGATTCAATCTCTAGCAGGTATGGAGATGATTCCCCCTATCTTGGATGATATTATTTTGTATTTACAACCTATGGCTCATAAACGCAATGTGTTGAGTGTTGTTGGACGTATTCTTGTGGCGGCTGCCTCGTACTTCATTTGGGTGGAACGAAACAACCGAACCTTCAAGAATGTTAGACGATCACCGGATGAGATTTGTGATATCATTATTGTGACTGTCCGTTTAAAGCTGCTCACATTCCATTTCAAGAATACCGCTAAGGTTAATGAGCTTCTAGCGCGGTGGAAGATGCCTAAGAACTTTAGGCTCTATGGTCAATCTGTTTAGCGTATTATGTTCTTTGTTTGGAGCATAGTTTTGATTGTGTATTGGCTGTATGAGTATAGCTAGAGGTTATCAATAGCGGTTTGTTGCTTTCGTGTAGTGGTAGTTCAAGCTTAAGCTTGAGGTTAATGTGGTACTCAGCCACATTACATTGTACTAAACCTTTATGTGATTAATACATTTACCGGGGTAACCCTTTACCCAAAAAAAAGTTACCTTTATTATATTGTCTTAATCAACTATTTAGTAGTTTTCTTTATTACATTTTCTTAGTCAATAAGTCTAGGGAAACTTTTATTATAAATAGAGGATTAGGATTGTAATTCTTATGATGTTAAAATAATATGAAGTATTGATTTGCTAATCAATTGGGGGGTCGATTTATCTCATTAATATAAACCATCAAGGGATCAGTTTATCCCATTAACATAAACCATTTATCCTGTTTATTTTCTTCTTTTTATTCTATTATCGATTCGGTTCGTATCAATTGGTAACAGAGCTGTTTTGATTCTAGGGTTTAAAAAACTATTCATCAGAACACTATTCAAAAGTATCACTATTCACATCCAGAAATTTTTGTTCACCCGAATCAATTTTCACCACCAGAAAATCATCTTGTTCATAAAAAAGTTACATCTTATTTTTATCTCGGATATCAATGGCACACACATGGCGGGCTATAATGGAAGAGCATCAAGCAAGTATGCAGACTTACCACAAAGTCCATAGGGAGACGGTGAGATCTGAACTTAGGATGGCAATTGTGTAGTAAAGTATGGAGATGGATATATGGGAGATCAAAGAAAAACTGGCTGAGAGACAAGAACAAATGCGTATTTACGAAGAGGATAAGAGACGTGAAGAATGGAATCAAAAGATTAAAGAAGATAAGAGGCGTGAAGAATGGAATCAAAAGATTGAAGAGGTGATAAATCTAATTCAGTCTTTCATTCTATAACAACCCACAATTTTAATCAATGTAATTATCCATCTATTAAATTAGATGCAATTGTCATCAATGTAATATCTACTTATTAAATTAAGTACAACCATTTTCACGAGAATATTTTTGCTTTATTCCACCTATTATGCAATGTAACTTGCATAACCTAAGTAAACGAGCTCACGCAACCTACCTATGCCAATTTTATCAATGTTTATAGCCAGTAAACGTTATAATATGTCAAGCAATATATTTTAAACTCTATTTTATCATACGTTATCTATTTAACGTACTTTTCAAAACGTTATTACAAAACGGATTTCAAACGTTAACGTTTATATCAAAACCCTAACTTCATGTAATGTTTACATACATAATGAATGTACAAGCCTTCAAGCATGTGTACAAGTGATCAATTCATAATATTTGAATTACATTTTCCCTCCTAAATCAAAGTACAACTCATTTGAGCTTAATGTACAAGGCAATAAAGCATAAATTCAAATAAGCTCCATTTCCCTCCAAAATCTTAAGGCATTTCGTACCATATTTTAGGCATGAGTTACAACTTTCCTAAGCACCATATTTAAACATTCTTTCCCTCCATCTCAGCCCCTACTCGTCCTAAAAACCAAAATCCTAACCCGAAAACCCTAAACAACCCGTACACCTTAAACTAGTTTTAAACTAAAACCTAACCTAGCAACCACCCTTCTCCATGATGCACCACCTTGCCTACTATCTTGCTAAGCACCTCAAGCACCTCAAGCACCTTAAGCACCTCAAGCACCTCAAGCATCTCAAGCACCTCAAGCACCTCAAGTAGCTTCATGAATCACCTCCTTGCACCCTAGCTATTACTTGGTCACTACTCTACAACACCTTGGCCACCACTCCACTTAACTTGGTCACCACTCCAAGTAAACTTGGGCAATACTCTTTTCTTTACACTATATATACACGCATACATACCTACACTTTCAATTCACTATCAAAACTTCATACTACCTTAAAATCATATTCTAGCCATGCCATAGAAGAGAACAAAGAAGGTTTAAGCTAAGTAGAATCCAAGATTTAAGAAGAAAGAAGTCTTTGATTCATAAATTAAAGTGTTCGACCCATTTCATCAATTTTGACCCATTCAAGCTTTTGTAAGTCTTCACCTTGTTCTATAAACTCTTGTATTGTTTTAGATTATACATTAGCTCCTATACATCCTTATGATATCATGAAATCAGCCCTTAAACCCTAAAGCTTACTCATTTGGTTTTCCTAAACCAAACACACTCTATAAACCCTAAAAAGCTATTTTTATGTATCTAATAATCTATAAGCTATAAGCTGTTGTAATAACCTTTTTCTATAAGCTCATTATCATTTTTATAATCATTAAAACTTATCCTAAAAGCCCTAACCCATCGAGTTATTGTTTCTAAACCAAACGTACCCATTTTGGATTTTAAGCTCATTAGCTCTTTTCATAAGCTACGAGCTCGTAAAACTTACTTATTTTAGATTATAGTAATAAGCTATAGGCTGAAAAATTAATTTTGAGATCAAAA
>BQNB010094591.1:0-26080 GCA_026074375.1 Tanacetum coccineum
TAGTTCATCATTAAGATCTACAATTTCACACTTAAGGATCTATTTACTTTTATTTGACAAGCATATTTTTCTTTTTATATCTTTCATCTTATTAGCTTGCTTGTTAATTAGTTTAATCTAGTTTTGTCAATTTCATTAGTTTTTATTAAAAACCAAAAATTAAATGATAATAAAGCTTTATACTTTAAAACATAAACGTGGTTTTCAATCCATCTCTCGCCGTGGACACGACACTCGGAGGATAGACTATTACTTTTTCTAAAGTAATTTTCTTATCTAACGGGAAATACTATATATTATTACGACACGCGTTTGACGTTTATCACAGGACCACACACAAACCTGGGTAGGCGTACCTATCCGCTCCAATAACCACACAAATACTGGGTATGCGTACCCATCCGCTTCAAACAATCATACAACACATAATATTCACATAGCAGTCATAAGCACATATCTTGTCTCAAAAACAAAACCACATTTCGCACAGATCAATTCAAAACATTTCAAAACACATTTGAGTATCATTTTCCCCCAACGAAAAAAACTGTAAAAAGTGAGGTTACGAGAACTCACCTTTAGCAAGTCTTTAGCAACCAAATCTCAATCACACAAGCAAATGCAACGACGCCCGTACACGACCTAGTTTAGTTAATGTCCCAATTTAATCATCCAATTCCAAAACAATCTTCACGTTTGATGCATAGAGTTTAGACACGTTGTACAATTACCCAAAACAATTTAGTGGTGTGATGGTTGAAGACTAAACTCCACAATCATATCAATCTTATTCTTCGATAATACATACTAATACTATTTATCATAAATAGATAAATAATATAATAAATATTTATAATTATTAATTATAAATATATCTCGACAAGTCCATTCGGTACACCTTAGTCACTTCAAAATAATCATTATACGGTTGAAAATGAAACGTTTACTCATAATAAACACTTTAGAGAAGTTTCAAGAAAAAATAAATTTTTCGTCTTTTAGTGAATTTATTAAATAAATAAAATAATAAAATTAAATATTATTTTATTATTTAAAATCAAAAATCATGTTTTTAAGAAATTTTCTAAGTATAAATTTTTTACGAAATTTTGACATGACTCGTATGCAAGGTTATAAATAGCATGAAGTGTGACGTAGCGGCATAGCCAAGCCTCAAGCTTTAGCGTGAGGCGTTGCGTCATAGCGTTTTTAAGGCGTGACTCAAAGCGGCAAAAAATATTTATTTAGTAGTCAATAGTAGTTAGCTACTAGGCTTAAAATTGAGTTATAAAGTTACTAAGCCCGAATCTCATGCAACCCAAATTATATATACGTGTAAATAAGCTCAAGTCCAATAAATATCTTAAAAAAATTCAAAATATAAATAAATCTCTTAAAAGCTTCCAAAAAAAGGCGCCACGCCTTGCGCTATAGCGTGCTATATCACGCCTTATCACGCTTTATTACACGTCACGCCTAAAGACGACGCCTTGGCCTGTTCCGTAACGTGGAGGCTACACCTCGCGCTATGGCGCGCTATAGCGGCTCTATTTAGAACCCTGCTCGTATGTTTATACAACGTTTTTAAGGTTTTAAACCTTACTTTCAACATTTTTCACAAATTCGACACTTTTCGACAAAATTCCAAAATCTCAATCGTTAATGCTTACCAACACGTTTTTTCCAAAATATCGTTCAATATCACTTCGTAAATACATTTCCACTTTCAAAAGTCCATCAAAATTCTCATAACTACTACATATCACTTATTCCAACAAGGATCCATTAGGACATATATAAGTCCAAAATACTATTTAAGTCCAAAACCAAGGTCCATTTATATATATATATAAGTATATACTTATATGTAGAAATAATCCGGACCACAATAAGCCCTCTCATTAAGCCGCGACTCAAATAGACTTATTGGGTCGTGAGTCCATAAACTCCAAAACACGTATATTAAGCTTTAAAATAAGCTATTAAGCTACGTATTGCTTTTGGTTACTATCATAAGCCTCAAAAATAGTCCACAACATACGCCATAACACAAAAATAATCAAAATCACTTTCCTAGTGATTTTGGGAATCTACACGTGGCATATAAGCCTAAATAAACTAAAAAATAACTTAAAATGAGCCTGAATAAGCCATACAAGCTACTATCAAAAATAAGCATTCTAGCATCATATATTATTCAACCATCACAACAAAAACATCAAAACTACAAAAACCCTATTTTTCCATTTTACTATTCACGAACCAAACACTACCCTTTTTTATTCATTTCGCTTTCAAAAATCGATTTTCACAACGATCAACTTGTACAACTAACATCTATGCATCAAAATAAACCCAAAAGGACAAACGAAATTTAAATTTGAAAACTTACAAGAAAATCTTCAAATTTGTAGATTTTGACACGAACCGGACAACCCAAACGTTGTTTAAATGAATAACCAAACACTAGAATCAACCCTAAATATTTATGTCTTCATGTTTTCTTGATCAAACTTCAAAAATTATAAGAGTGTGTGTGTTGTAGGTGCGGACGAACACAAGAGAGAAGGGAGAGGATATTTTTTTGATTTTGAAAATGAACTATGTGTAAAAATGAGGATAAGGAAAGCATCTTATGTACAATTTTGACAAGGTTAGCTAAAATTAAGGCACCTTGTCTCCTTAGTATTCTTTTGACTGACCATGGTATCCCATGGGGTCTCGGGCCTTTCTTTTCGTGTCGGGATCACTTAAATACTCGTAAAACTCAACCGTAAAATTTACCCCAAAGTTAATTAGCATTTTTATTCACTTTAAAAATACTTTTCAATTAACCTAGAGTATTCACATGACATATTTTCACTTTAAACCCTTCAAAACTCAATTTGGACATTAACGGACATGTCAGACTCGTTTTTCGACATTTCTCAAAATTCATGGGTTAAACCACCCAGAATACACATAACACAATAACACCTTCCAAAAGGGATTATTAATCATAATAAACCTCAAATCATTACACATCTCATAAAATCACCACCATCAACACGGTACAAAAATTTGAATAAACTGACAAAAGTCAAATAGTCAAAGGACTATAAATGAAATATTCAGAGCACAAAAAAGGGCAAAGATTACAATAATACATAATCATTTAGCACTTTGCTCATAATCTATATTCTAAGAATTTTGGAAAGAAGACATACATTTGCTTACAACGTGTTTTCTTCAACATCTTCAAGTGAACAAGCTTTGAAGGTGAAATCTTTTGGTAATCCCATCATAGAATATGAGAATATATGATCTTCAATCCACTCATCGGATTCCAAAGAATGTTCATAAATAACTCAACCTAAGTGTTATAACGACTCAACCATTTGGTCCCCAATGTCTCATGGGTCCAAAATTGTTAGTCCCGAACATATTTTGCATAGGTTGCATTTGATTCGGATACGTATAGGGTGAATACATTCCCCATGGAGCAAAGTTTGGTTGTTGTGAATAATTCCACATTGAATGATTGGTGTTAGGGTAACTTTGTCTACCTTGATTTCTCTTCGGTTATGGTGTTTTAGACCAAGGGTGAGGATTATTTGTTCTTTTCGGAGGAGGAGTTTTAGACCTCATTTTGGGGATAGTAAATCCGACTCCGAGTTTTAAAGAAGGTTTATAAAAACGTTTTACTTCATCATCGCTTGCAATGGGAATTTTAGTATTGTTTATAAGTATAAATTTTGGTCTTGGGCTTGAATTTGATTCAACTAATTTTTTTTAGGTTTAATTTCTTGTGACTTCACAAAATTTACTTGTTTAGTCTCACTTGTTGATCCTTTGGTAAAATTAAATCCTAGACTGGATTTATCTCTGGATGGTTTTTGAAAACTTATTATTTTTTAAGTGAGTGACTACTATTATTAAATTGATTAAGCTTAGAAATTTCTTCCTTAAGCTTTTCATTTTCAAACTTGAGGTCTTGACATATTTTACATTCTTCATTAACCTCTTTACCTTTTTCTAATTTAGATAGTTTATCTTTTAGTTTGAGTACTTCATTTTCTAATCGATTTTTAATAAGTTTTAGTGATTTATTTTTAGCCATGACTTTTAGACCTATTTTGCATAATCGATTATATTCACTATCTAAGTCTTTCTCATCTAATGATGATAGGTCGTCACTAAAGAATTTGGTTTCAAAAGATACCTCATTAGATGCTTTAGCCATAAGACATTTTTCATCCTTAGTCTTTTCTTCTCTTTCTTTGTCGCAATCACTCCATGATCCTCTGACGTAGGCTCTTTGATTATGGTTTCTTGATAGTTTTGGGCATTCTCCGATGAAATGATTTAGATATCTACATTTGAAGCATTTTCTTTCGCTTTTTTCGTTCTTGTCATCTTTATTTCTTTGGGATGACTTTCTTTCATCGTGTGGTTGTCTTACAAATCTTCCTCGTCTTTTGAAAAATTTCTTGAAGTCTCTCACGGCCATGGCGTATTCTTCGTCTTCACTATCGGAGGTCGAACTATCTTCATCACTAGATTCCTTTTTAGCCTTTAAGGCAAGAGATCTATTTTGTTCTCTTTTGCCTTTAACCATTTCGGAATCTTTCTTTATTATCACTTCATAAACTTTCAAGTTTCCAATAAGTTCATCAAGCGATAGTGATGTTAAATCCTTCGACTCTTCAATAGCCGTAACCTTTGCGCGCCATTTAGGATGAAGTGCCCTAAGAAATTTCCTAACATAATTCTTGCTAGAAAAACCTTCATCAAGTGCTTTTAGACTAGTAATAATAGTGTTAAATCTAGCAAATCCATTATCTATCGATTCCTCTTCCGGAATCGTAAATTGTTCATATTGTTGAACAAGAAGATCTATTTTATTATCTTTGACTTGACTATTACCTTGGTGAGTGATTAATAAAGTATCCCAAATTTCTTTTGCGGTTTTACACATAAAAATTCTTTCATATTCTTTTGGTAAAGCATTATAAAACGCCATTTTTAGCTTCAGATTTAGCTAAGTTTCTTTTTAAACACATTTTGTTTATCAATGGATACAATTTCGATCCTTTTTAGTTTTCGAATATATATTTGAATAGGAGAAAAATCACCAAGGAAATAACATGCTAAAGGATCCTAGATCGTTTTGATTTCCACATAAGTTTCGAAATCTATTTTCCATTAAATAAATCCATCACTTTCAAATAGTGGTGGTCTTTGCATAGATTGCCCTTCTAAATATTTTTCTGATTCCATAGATCGATTCAAGTTTTAAAATACAATTTATTTTAAAAATCTTGTTTGACGTGGCTCCTGATACCAATTGTGGAAAACTAGAAGGGGGGTTGAATAGTTTACCGCTTTTTAAATTAATGTATTGTTTGTTTATAAAATTTAGATTCGACTTTATGTGATCTCAATATGTGCACAATATGAACAATACAAATAAGTAAATAAATAATGTGAAAGACAAGAGATAAGAGTTAGAAAGATCAAACCACAACACAAGGATTTATAGTGGTTCGGTAACGAAGCACCTCTTCGCCCTACTCCACTCCCCGAGCACCAAACTCGAGAGTTCTCTTCACTATGTCAACAAACTCCCTTTAGGCGGAGAAAACCGTACACGACTAAGCTTACACCGATTTCCGACACTAAGCCAAATGTCGAGTTCTAATCCTAGCTAGAACCAATCTATCACAACTAACCACACTACTTCACAACAATTCACTACTTCTCTTCACTACACACTTTCTCTTCACTTCACTACTTCACTTCGCTTCACAACTTCACTACGCTTCACAACTTCACTACACCTAGACACTACTACGATCACACCAATCTAACACTACTTACAAAGATCACCCCGATCTAACTATACTTACAATGATCACCACAATCTAACTATTATGCACAACTACAATACACACCTTCACAATATACACAAATGATTTACAAGATCTAACACAACTTCACAACAACACCAATTAAACTATAACACTTCTTGACTTGATGATAAGAAGTATTCTTCTCTTGCACTTGTAAATTAAAGCTTGGATCACTTGGAAACAATGCGTTATGATTAATGATCAAAAAGATTGTATGAGATTAATAACTGATTTAGAAACAGAAAAGAAAATGTGTCAAAGGTGAAAAAACGTGTAATAGTCCAGTATTTACTAGGCACACTTGGAGTTTTTATTTTTTGTCATGGCGTCCCCTTCAATTAGGTTTCCGGCCCCCTTTAATAATTAAGAAATACCGCCCTTATAATTAAGGGGGCCGCCCAGCCCAGACGCTCTATTTTTTATCTTTTCTGGGGGAGGTGTTTTCTGGATCAATTCTAGCCGTTTTTAGGTAGAAAGTTTGAATTCAAAATATTTATTTTAAATAAAATATTTCTTTTAAATCTAAAAATGTTTTGTAAAAGTTATAAAAATGTTTGTGACATTTTTATAAAAAAAGTGAGGTTAAATAAAAAAAATCCTTTGATCATAAAATGCATTAAGCATTTTTTTTATTCATACCTTTAAGTGATTAATTTGTCGAAATGAAAATTTACTACTAATTACTTGTTTACGAATATTTTTTCATTAATCGTTTTTACATTTTGTGATTATCAAAACGTAGAGAGGTCGAAAAATATTAATAACGTTTTTAGGCATTATTTCTATCAACAAAGTACACACAAGTCATAAACCTAAAAATATGGTTTCAACCACTAAATGTTTAGAACTTTTACACATGGACTTGTTTGGTCCATCGGTCGTCCAAAGTTACGGAGAAAACTTCTACACTTTAGTCATCGTCGACGACCACTCAAGATATAAATGGACAAGATTTTTAAAACACAAAAATGAAGCTTTTGACCACTTTGAAATATTAAGTAAAAAGATTCAAATTCAAAAGGGTTGCCCCATTATATCTATTCGTACGGATCATGGTCGGGAATTTGATATTGAAGTACAATTTGGAGCTTTTTGTGATGTTAATGGTATCACTCATAACTTTTTGGCTCCACGTAATCCACAATCAAATGGGGTAGTAGAACGTAAAAATCAAACTTTGTAAGAAATGAGTAGAACGATGCTTAATGAACAATCAATTCCTCAAAAATTCTGGAACATTTCTAGCCGTTTTTATGTAGAAAATTTGAATTCAAAATATTTAATTTGAATAAAACATTTCTATTAAATCTAAAAATGTTTTGTAACAGTTATAAAAATGTTTGTGACATTTTTATAAAAAAATGTGAGGTTGAATAAAAATTAATTTGATCATAAAATGCATTAAGTATTTATTTATTCATACCTTTAAGTGATTAAGTTTTCGAAATAAAAATTTACTACTAATTACTTGTTTACGAATAATTTTTCATTAATCGTTTTTACATTTTGTGATTATCAAAACGTAGAGAGGTCAAAAAATATTAATAACATTTATAGGACATTAATTTCTATCAACAAAAGTACACACAAGTCATAAACCTAAAAAAGGTTTCAACCACTTAAATTTAGTAAAATTTTACCACAGGACTTGTTTGGTCCCATCGGTCGACCCAAAGTTAAGATAAAACTTCTACACTTTGGTCATCATCGACGACTATTCAAG
The DNA here is from genome assembly GCA_026074375.1 of Tanacetum coccineum. Classification (NCBI taxonomy): domain Eukaryota; kingdom Viridiplantae; phylum Streptophyta; class Magnoliopsida; order Asterales; family Asteraceae; genus Tanacetum; species Tanacetum coccineum. The sequence goes on from BQNB010094591.1 coordinate 7,615, forward strand.
ATATACATGGACAAGATTTTTAAAACACAAAAATAAAGCTTTTGACCACTTTGAAAGATTAAGTAAAAAGATTAAAATTCAAAAGGGTTGCCCCATTATATCTATTCGTACGGATCATGGTCGGGAATTTAATAATGAAGTACAATTTGGAGCTTTTTGTGATGCTAATGGTATCACTCATAACTTTTTGGCTCCACGTACTCCACAATCAAATGGGGTAGTAGAACGTAAAAATCAAACTTTACAAGAAATGGTATAACGTGCATAATGAAACGTAAAATACAAATCCTAAAAAAATTTTGGTGTAATGCCGTCGACACCTCCACTTATATCTTAAATAGGATTCTTATTAGACCTTTCCTTGGAAAAACTCCTTATGAGATTTTCAAAGGTAAAAAGCCCTCCTTGGAATATTTCAAAGTTTTTGGTAGTAAATGTTTTATCCTTAACACTAAAGACTATCTCACAAAATTCGACCCTAAATCCACCGAAGGTATATTCCTCGGATATTCACCTAATAGTAAAGCTTACATTATTCTAAACAAGGAAACCATGAGAATCGAAGAATCTCTTAATGTAAAATTCGACGAAAGTCCTCCTCCTAAGTCACCACCTTTAGAAGATGATGATGTGCTTGAATGTGAAATTATAGAAAACCAAGAAAAAGACTTAGAAATCAAGGAAAATGAACCATTAAACAAAGAAATCATAAACATCAAAGAATCTAAAGATCATCCCTTAGAAACCGTCATAGGTAATCTAAATGAAAGAACCTTAAGATCTCAAGTTCAAAATCAAAGCAATTTCTTTTGTTTTGTATCCTCCGTAGAACCCAAAAACATAAAAGAAGCCATACAAGACGAAAGTTGGACTATGGCTATGCAAGAAGAACTAAATCAATTTAAAACAAATGACGTTTGGAGTCTTGTCCCTCCTCCCAAAAACCAAACTATCATAGGTACAAAATGGGTCTTTAAAAACAAACTAGATGAAAATGGTGGTGTCCAGAAATAAAGCTCGACTTGTTGCTTAAGGATACAATCAACAAGAAGGAATAGATTTTGATGAAACCTATGCTCCCGTAGCAAGATTAGAATCTATAAGAATCCTTCTTGCTTATGCCTGTGCACATGACTTCAAGCTTTATCAAATGGATGTCAAAAGTGCTTTCCTAAACGGTTTTATAAATGAAGAAGTTTATGTCGCTCAACCCCATGGATTCATTGATTTTGAAAAACCTAACCATGTCTTTAAACTCAAAAAGGCTCTTTACGATCTTAAACAAGCACTCAAATCTTGGTACGATAGACTCAAGGCCTTTCTTCTTAACCACTCATACACCATGGGCTTGTAGATAACACTCTATTTACCAAGAAAAAGGATTCAAATATCAACATCGTCCAAATCTACGTAGACGACATCATCTTCGGATTAACTTGTCAAGACCTATGTGATGATTTTTCAAAAATCATGCACGACGAGTTTGAAATGAGCATGATGGGTGAATTGAATTTTTTCCTTGGTCTACAAATCAAACAACTAGAAGATGGAATCTTTTTCAACCAATCTAAATATGTTAAAGAAATGCTCAAAAAATTCGGTCTCGAAGACTCTAAACAATCGAACTCCTAGGCATTCGAACCAAACTCACTCGAGATGAAGACGGTGAACCCATTGACGACACTAAATATCATGGGATGATTGGTAGCCTCCTCTATCTAACGGCTAGTCGACCGGACATCATGTTTAGTGTTTGTCTATGCGCCCGTTTTCAAGAAGCTCCAAAAACTTCCCACCTTGAAGCAGTAAAAAGAATTTTTAGATATATTAAAGGAACTACTCACCTAGGATTATGGTATCCCAAAGGAACGGGAGTAGAAACCATTGTCTATGCCGACTCCGATCATGCGGGAGACTATGTCGATCGCAAAAGCACAAGCGGTGTGTGCACATTCATGGGATGTTGCCTCACATCGTGGTTCTCCAAGAAACAAACCGCCCTAGCCATCTCAACCACCGAAGCCGAATATGTTTCCGCCAGAAAAGCTTGCCAACAAGCTTTATGGATGAAACAAGCTCTAGTTGTAACATTTGCCCCTTTTGTGTTCTGAATATTTCATTTTTAGTCCCTTGACTATTTAACTTTTGTCAGTTTATTCAGATATTGTACCGTGTTGACGGTGGTGATTTGGTTGAGAATTGTGGTAATTTATGGTTATTTGAGAATAATATTCCTTTTTATAGGTTATTATTATGTTATTTGTATCCGGTGGTTAGACCCTGAATTTGAAAAAGCCGAAAAATAATCCATGACACGTTCGTTAATAATCCAAATAAGTTTTATGAAGGTTTAGAGCGTAAATATGTCGGAAAAATACTCTATTATGAAAATTAGTTTTAAGGTGAATAAAAATGCTAATTAACTTTGGGAAAAATTATACGATCAAGTTTTACAAGTATTTAAGTGATCCCGACACGAAAAAAAGACCCAAAACCCCTCCTAGGATTCTAATCTTGGTGTGTAAGCCTAAGGGGACAAGGAGGCATGAAATTAGCTCCTTTGTCTAGCATTGTACACATTATATTCCATTTTGCAACCAACACTCCATTCATTCTATTTTAGTTTTCAAAAAAAACACACTTGTATATGTGTGTGTGTTCGTTCGCCACCCAAAACCACCACAAACACCATAAATTTTCCAACTTTAATCAAGAACGAGATACTACGGGTTGATACGAGTATTTTAAGTATTCACTTTAAATCAACTTTGGGTTGTCCCGTTCGTGTCGAATCCATACTTTTTGAAGATTTTCTTGTAAGTTTCTAAATTTAAATTTTGTTTGTCTTTTTGGGTTTATATTGATGCATAGATGTTAGTTGTACAAGTTGATCGTCGTAAAAATTGATTTTTGGAAACGAAATGGATAAAAAGGGTGCGTTTGGATGCGTCGAACAAAGAAAGAAACAAGAGGGTTTTGTAGTTTTGATGTTGTGGTCGTGATGGTTGAATAACATTATGTTGTTTTTTTTTTTTTTTTTGTGTGTGTGTGTGTTTTTTTTTCTAAATAGCATATTTTGGATAATAGCTTTTGTAGACTTATTTTTTGTGGGCTTATTTCGTAACTTATGTTGAGCTTATATGCTCACGTCACCTATAAAAATCACAAGAGAAGTGATTTTGATTATTTTCGTGGTATGGCGTATGTTTGTGGACTAATATTATAGCTTATGGTGGTAACCAAATGCGATACGTAGCTTACTAGCTTATTTTCAAGCTTAATATATGTATTGTGAAGCTTATGGACTTACGGCCCAATAAGTCCATTTAAGCCGTGGCTTAATGGGAGGGCTTATTGTGGTCCGGATTATTTTCTACTTATTAGTATGAGCTTATGTATATAAATGGGCCTTGGATCGTATTTTGGACTTATAAATATCTTAATGGACCCTTATTGGGCCTTAAAGCCCAATAAGCGATGTTTAGTCGTTATAAGAGTTTTGACGGACTTTTTGAAAGTGAAATGTATTTACGAAGTGGTATTGAACGATATTTTGGGGGAAAACGTTTTAGTAAACGTTAAAGATCGAGATTTTGGAATTTTGTCAGAAAAGTGTCGAAAGTTTGAAAAGTGTTTGAAATAAAGGTTAAAAACCTTGGAAAACGTTGTATGAACGTACGGGTCATGTCGAAATTTCGTAAAAAGTTTATACTTAGAAATTTTACCTAAAAACATTTTTAAATAATAAAATATTATTTTATTATTTTAATTATTTAATAAATTCACTAAAAGACAGAAAATATATTTTTTTCTCGAAACTTCTCTAATATATTTATTATGAGTAAACGTTTCATTTTCAACCATATTATGATTATATTTATACGGGTAAACTAATGTACCGAATAGACTTATCCAAATTATATTATAATTATTTATTATAAATATTTACTTATATTACTTATCTATTTTCTTTAAATAGTATAAGTATGTATTATTGAGCGATGGGATTGATATGATTGTTGAGTTATGTCGTCAATCATCACACCACTAGATTGTTATGGGTAATTGTACAACGCATCTAGCCTCTATGCATCAAACGTGAAGACTGTTTTGGAAAATGAATGATTAAAATGAGACATTAACTAGACTAGGTCGTGTGCGGACGTCGTTGCGTTTGCTTGTGTGATTTAGATTTGGTTGCTAAAGACATTCTTGGAAGGTGAGTTCTCGTACCCCATTATTTTACTATCTTTTTTTCGACTTGCTTGAGGTGAGTTCTCGTAGCCCTACTTTTTACTGTTTTTCCGTTGGGGGAAAATGATACTCAAATGTGTTTTGAAATGTTTTGAATTGATCTGTGCGAAATGTGGTTTTGTTTTTGGGACAAGATATGTGCTTATGACTGCTATGTGAATATTATGTGCTGTATGATTGTTTGGAGCGGATGGGTACGCCTACCCAGTATTTGTGTGATTATTAGAGCGGATGGGTACGCCTACCTAGGTTTGTGTGTGGTCCTGCCCTAATTTTAGTGCTCCAGCTGGTAGGCCCTTTAGGTGCGTAAGTGACATATGGTTATTGATTAGCGGTGATGCTAAGGTTGTTTGCATATATTCACTGTCATATAGCACTATTGTCCACTGTTGAAATATTGGCACAGCTTTTGGGTTTAAGGTCAAACCTACGAGCTCACCAACATTATTGTTGACGTTTTCGAGTATCATTTTTAGGTGAAGTGAAAGAAGAGTAGTTTGGTGATTGATAGCAGACTTAGAAGTATCCCGTGTGGAATTTCGTTTGAAGTCTTGCTTGCTTGTTGTTTGATTTTAGTTTCGGATGTTTTGGAATAAGTTTGGATTATGGTCCCCTGTGTGGGCATTTGAATAATTGTAAGAGATTGTGGATTTTAGTTGCGATTTGGGACATCACTTGAGTTTGTTCAAGGTTGATGGTCTTCATAGCACTTGGAGTTTATGCAATGTAGTTTTCTCTATTTTGTATCTTGTGTTATGATTGATCATTATGTTGCATTCCCGAGTTTCCGCCATTGTCGGGGTGTGACAGATTGGTAATCAGAGCCAAGGTTATAGAGAACTAGGTGGTTTGGCCTAGACTATAACCTAAGATCCGTCGTCTAGTTGCGTATAGGATCTATGTGCGCGGTGTTCCGCTTCTGTGTGCCTTTGTGTGTTCGCGGTTTGGTGCCTTAGTTATGTCAGTCATTGAAATGGGTGGGCTCAATATTGAATATGAATGGGAAAGGATGCGAATATAAGTACGGTGGCCAACGTAGTTATAAGCGTATCACAACTCACTCATACTTGATAATGTTGTTCACACAAATCGATGTTGACACCGTAGGGTGGAGTTACGTGTATATCTGGTTATATATAGTAAGATATTCTATATATATGTGCGAGTCTTCCCACTTACCTAACGTTGCCCATGTTCTCCCTCGTATAGATAATGCCGCCAAGGATGAGGACCCGAAGTGCTGGCCGGCCTGCTGCCGAATCATTAGGAGGGGGAACGGGCTATTTTTACAAAAACGATTTTCAAACTAGACTATATTATGAAGCCATATTACTAGATAGTCATTCTGTTCAAATTCGTCATAACTATAACGAAAATGAACCAGAAAAAATAGGATTCAGTAAAGTTAAAATAATTAAAGTCATCACTTTAGAAGAATGGGGAAATCGACCCTGTACACACAAGACTTTATCATGTTATCCAGACTATCCAGCCTATAATTATTATGATTATATGGAAGCTTGGGACAAAGCATTTTTGTTAAAAGCCCACTTTCATACTTGGTTTTTCCACTTTGCAGAAGAATTTTCATTAAATTATCCTAAATGGTTCGTAAAATGGTTTAAATCAATGGGTCAAATCCCAGAAAGTTTTCCTACCAAAGTTTTAGAAGGATATAATCAATATAAGAATTTGTTTACACAAGAAGGTGTACCTTCATTCGAGTACACTCTCCAGTTCTCAGCCATATTTAAATTACCATGGATATTATCTTTTACCCATAAAAAGAAGGAAGCAGAAGGCACATCACCACCATTACTAATTAGGCAATTTAGTGTTAAGTGGTGGAAACAAGTTAATGATCATCAAGCAGATAAGGAAGCGGTTATCAAATATTACAAAAGTCTTATTCAAGAAACCCCAAGTACGTCTAACACAAAGACAAAGTCAGTATCAAAATTATCAAAATCAAATAGTGAGCTTGCTAAAAAGATTTTAGATTGTGACGATGATGAAGAATTTGCAAGAATGATGAATTATATCAGACGATCTCCAACTCCTAGTGAAGACTTGTTCCAGGATTCTCAAGATCCCTATGATAGTATAGACTTATTATAAAATGTAATCTTTTAAAAGAAATTAATGTAAAGATAGCTAGGATTTCTAGAAGAAGTACTATTTAAGACGTAAGCAATGACGATAGAAGAAAGCATTATTGAAGATAGTGGCGACAAAAGAAAAAGAAGATAGCTGGACACCGCATTATTAAAGAAAGTAATAATTGAAGACAAGTGTGCTACTTTATTAAAGATAGATTGAAGACAGATGTATTACATTATTGAAGACTTTTGACTGGCATTTGCCGGTTACCAAAGAAAGAGATACCCTTTGAAGACCTTATAAAAGAAAGAGAAGACACACAGAAAGATCATCCTCCATTTTATGAAGAACAAACCCTCACTAAAACTATCCACCACCAGATGTTCCAAGACTTTAGAATTTCAAATAATTGTATCACCATTACCGTTAATTCAGTACGTTTATAGTCAATTCTACTCAAGATTGTAATACTTCAGATTCCAATTGTATTAAAGATTTTAAAGGTATAAATTTATAACAGATTTTGATTTATTATTGTTTAAATAGTTATAGAATTTAGTTGATTTTGGTCCTGTTCACTATTGGTATCAGAGACATTTGTTTTGAAAAATGATAAGGTTGATATCTTTTTATTATGAATTTGCCAGATGGCAAGCCTTATTAAGTAATTTCGATTTTAAAATTGAGCATATTAAAGGAGAAAACAATCATATACCAGATTTCTTATCAAGAGAATTTCTACAGGGATAAATCTTGATAAAAAGACGACTGTTTTACCAAGACCAAGAGCACCTACTCCATTTATTTTACCAAGATTACCATCTACCTCATCACCTATTTTACCAAGATTACCATCTCCTTCATCACCTACAAATTATTCACAAAATAGATTTACTCCCCTTACTCCATATCCACCAACACCTAATACCAATCCAATAACAAGACCAACCTATTATGTATTAGCCAAATTACAAGGACTGCCACCTTCTCCCAATCCTTATAACAGATCACCTACAACTGCCTCTTCATCCACAAATAAAACAGAATTTCATATTAACCCAAATACCCAAGTTATAAAGATTCTTGAGCCCATTGAAGAACAGAAGTTAAATCAAGGGTTTACTGTTTTACTAAATTATTTATTTCCAAAAGAAACCTATTTTTACAAAAACAATTTTCAAACTAGATCATATTATGAAGCCATATTACTAGATAGTCATTCTGTTCAAATTCGTCATAACTATAACGAAAATGAACCAGAAAAAATAGGATTCAGTAAAGTTAAAATAATTAAAGTCATCACTTTAGAAGAATGGGGAAATCGACCCTGTACACACAAGACTTTATCATGTTATCCAGATTATCCAGCCTATAATTATTATGATTATATGGAAGCTTGGGACAAAGCATTTTTGTTAAAAGCCCACTTTCATACTTGGTTTTTCCACTTTGCAGAAGAATTTTATTAAATTTACCCCAAATGGTATCGTAAAATGTTTAAATCAATTGTCCAAATCCCAGAAAGTTTCCCTACCAAAGTTTTAGAAGGATATAATCAATATAAGAATTTGTTTATACAAGAAGGTGTACCTTCATTCGAGTACAACTCTATCTCACAGTTCTCATCCATATTTGAAATTACCATGATATTAATCTTTTACCCATAAAAAGAAGGAAGCAGAAGGCACATCACCACCATTATTAATTAGGCAATTTAGTGTTAAATGGTGGAAACAGATTAATGATCATCAAGCAGACAAGGAAGCGGTTATCAAATATTACAAAAGTCTTATTCAAGAAACCCCAAAAGAAACCCAAGTACGTCTACTACAAAGACAAAGTCAGTATCAAAATTATCAAAATCAAATAGTGAGCTTGCTAAAAAGATTTTAGATTGTGACGATGATGAAGAATTTGCAAGAATGATGAATTATATTCAGACCTATCTCCCAACCCTATGAAGACATGTTCCATGATTCTCAAGATCCCTATGATAGATAGAATTATTCTAAAATGTATCATTTAACGAAATTAAAGTAAAGATAGCTCGGATTTCTAGAGAGAAGAACTATTTAAGACGTAAAGCAAACGATGAGAAGACAAGCATTAATTGAAGATAGAGGGACAAAAGAAAAAAAGATAGCTGGACACCGGCATTATTAAAGAAAGTAATAATTGAAGACAAGTGTGCTACTTTATTAAAGATAGATTGAAGACAGATGTATTACATTATTGAAGACTTTTGACTGGCATTTGTTCATTTACCAAAGAAAGAGATTCCCTTTGAAGACCTTATAAAAGAAAGAGAAGACACATAGAAAGATCATCCTCCATTTTATGAAGAAAAACCCCTCACTAAAACTATCCACAACCAGATGCTCCAAGACTTTAGAATTTCAAATAATTATATCACCATTACCATTAGATCAGACGTTAAATCAGATTTCTACTCAAGATTGTAATACTTCAGATTCCAATTGTATTAAAGATTTTAAAAGTATAAATTTATAACAGATTTCTTCTACATAGATTTCATTGTTGATTTAATGTTATAAATCGTATAGAATTTAGTTGATCATGGTCCTGTTCAAAGTTAGTATAATTATTTTGGTAAATAATGGTAGATAAAGATTTTTCATTATTTTATTATGTTTTGCTAAGGGAATACCAATAATTTCTTTATTAATTAGGATATCTTTGTTTGGAGGGTGAATACTATTTATGGGTTCATTAGTCTTTAAATCAGTATAGGTTTTAATTATATCAGTAGCAGCCTCTATTTTTGCAATATAAGGAATATATATATTATGTTCTAAACTGTATAAATGAAACCATGAGAAAAATAAAATATTTTCTTCATTATCAACCATATATAGTACCCATTCATCTTCGTGCATTTGTCTTTCCTTTTTATCAAATGTAGAAAAATACCAAATAAGTATTTCATTATTATAAGTATTATACATTTCATCTTTCAAATAATTAAATTCTAATTTAAATTTGATTTCTGGTAATTTTTCTATTTCCATATTTTATTTATCCAACTGTGAATATTTTTTCTCTTGCGTGATTTATTTCTAGTTGTGACATTTCTATAGAGATTTTTAAAGACTTTTTTCTTTCATAGCAATTGATTAAATGTTGTTTTACCTTTTCTGTTTTCTTAGAGTTTATTTCAACTTGTAAAATTAATTCATAAGTTTCTATTAAAGATTCTACTATTGTTAAACTATGTTTATCCATTGCTATTAATTCTTTAATAAAATTGATATGATTAAGATGCCTTTTATTGTTTATAACAAATTGTTTTTTATTTAAAAACATATTATAATTGTTCGTAATGATCTAACTCTGTAGGTTTGTAATTATAAGTAGAAACAGTTTCATCGCTTTTATTATCTTCTTCATATACTGGTTTTGGTATAGAATTATTAAAATCAACTCCTTTAAATTTTAAAGATTGAGTTCTTCTTAAATGTTCTTTTTCATTTTCAGATATTATACTAGATGGTAATAGGTATGTTTAAATGTCTAGATGATTCTTCCTATATTTTTTCCCAAAAGAAATTTGTCTATTTTCATTTGTATTTCTAATAAAATTATTTTATATCTTTGTTTTAGTTTTTAAAGTTTTTGTTTGATTCATATTCTTCTAAATTCCATGTTTCATTCATTTATTTTCTTCCCATTTTACTCTTTGGTAGTACTTATTGTGAGTTTCAAGTTTGCTTCAAAAAATAATAGTTTCATTTTTAGATATGATTCCTATTAGAGCACAGGTTCTACAGTAGTAGTCATCACTTTATAATAAACTCTAAATAAACCAGCTAAAGGATCTGATCCTTCTTTCATTTCTATATTTTTCATTTTTATATCTAAAGTTAATACATCTAAAATATTTGGATCTCTTAAAGCTACTGTAAAATCTGGGTAACAATTAAAGTATATAGGACCATTGCAAATATTAGATTCAGCTAACGCAAGTAAAGATTGATCAAACTTAAGTAGTCTAGCATCTCTTAATATCATGCAAATAGGAGCATTAATTCCTAGTCTAGTTAATGGCTTTATTGCTACTTGAACTAATCCAACATGTAAATATTTATAAGACTTTCTATATTCTTTAATAGCTTTACTAGAAAATAAGTTTATACTTTGATGATCTTGTAATAAAGGTAATGTTTTCTCAGTAGTTTTGATAGAATAACTTTAAAAAAATTTAAAAGACCCTATTTTATAAAGAGTTTTTACATCTTGCTTTGAAATACTCCAATTTTGTAATTTATTTTCTATATTTGAAATAGTAATTTCAATAGAATTAGTATGATCTTGTTCTTCTTCATTATCAAAAGAGAAACCACTTTTCGATTTAATAATAATTTTGATAATCTATTCATTATGTATTTGAATTACTTACTTGATTAAACTTGAGAGAATAATTCTTGTATCTCTGAATGCACAAATCTCCGGGAACACCCCCATATCATCGTGGTCTGTCCCGTCTTTAACCAACACTAAGAAGATTAGCGGCAATCAACTGATTAATCGACAGGGCTTACCAACGCAGCCATGAATTCATGAATACAAAACTTATTCTATCTTGTTTAATACAGAGGGAGTAATTACAATTCATAATAAAAAGATATCAACCTTATCATTTTTCAAAACAAATGGCTCTGATACCAACTTTGAACAGGACCATGATCAACTAAATTCTATACGATTTATAACATTAAATCAACAATGAAATCTATGTAGAAGAAAGCTGTTATAAATTTATACCTTTAAAATCTTTAATACAATTGGAATCTGAAGTATTACAATCTTGAGTAGAAATCTGATTTAACGTCTGATCTAATGGTAATGGTGATATAATTATTTGAAATTCTAAAGTCTTGGAACATCTGGTTGTGGATAGTATAGAAGAGGGTTTTGTCTATCATAAACAATGGAGGATGATCTTTCTAATGTGTCTTCTTACTTTAAAGGTCTTCAATGGGTATCTCTTTTAATGGTGACCGGCCAATGTCAGTCAAAAAGTCTTCAATAATGTAATACATCTGTCTTCAATCTATCTTTAATAAAGTAGCACACCTGTCTTCAATTATCAATCTCTTTAATAATGCGGTGTCCTGCTGTCTTCTTTTTCTTTTGTCGCCACTATCTTCAATAATGCGTTCTTCTATCGTCATTGCTTACGTCTTAAATAGTACTTCTTCTAGAAATCCTAGCTATCTTTACATTAATTTCTTTTAAAAGATTACATTTTATAATAAGTCTATACTATCATAGGGATCTTGAGAATCCTGGAACAAGTCTTCACTAGGAGTTGGAGATCGTCTAATATAATTCATCATTCTTGCAAATTCTTCATCATCGTCAACAATCAAAATCTTTTAGCAAGCTCACTATTATGATTTTGATAATTTTGATACTGCTTTGTCTTTGTGTTAGAGCGTAACTCTGGGTTTCTTGAATAAGACTTTTGTAATATTTGATAACCGCTTCCTTATCTGCTTGATGATCATTAACCTGTTTCCACCACTTAACACTAAATTGCCTAATTGTATGTGGTGCATGTGCCTGTCTGCTTCCTTCTTTTTATGGGTAAAGATAATATCCATGGTTAAATTAAAATGGCTGAGAACTGGAGTGTAAACTGCGAATGAAGGTACACAGCCTCTTGAGTAAACACATTCTAATATAGATTATACCCGTTCTAAAACTTTGTAGGGAAACTTTCTGGATTTGACACCATTTGATTTAAAGAAACCATTTTAACACGAACCATTTGGATAATTATAATGAAAATCCTGGCAAGTGGAAAAACCAAGTATGAAAGTGGGCTTTTAACAAAACTGCTTTGTCCTAAGCTTCCATATAATCATAATAATTATAAGCTGGATAGTCTGGATAACATGATAAAGTCTTGTGTGTACAGGGTCGATTTCCCCATTCTTCTAAAGTGATGACTTTAATTATTTCAACTTTACTGAATCCTATTTTTTCTGGTTCATTTTCGTTATAGTTATGACGAATTTGAACAGAATGACTATCTAGTAATATGGCTTCATAATATAGTCTAGTTTGAAAATCGTTTTTGTAAAAATAAGTTTCTTTTGGAAAAAAATAATTTAGTAAAACAGTAAACCCTTGATTTAACTTCTGTTCTTTAATGGGTTCAAGGATCTTTACAACTTGTATATTTGGGTTAATATAAAATTCTGTTTTATTTGTGGATGAAGAGGCAGTTGTAGGTGATCTGTTATAAGGATTGAGAGAAGGTGGCATTCCTTGTAATTTGGCTAATACAGAATAGGTTGGTCTTGTTATTGGACTGGAATTATGTTGTAAGGAGGATATGGAGGTAAGGGGAGTTAAAAATTCTATATTGTGAATAATAAGTAGGTATGAAGGAGATGTGTAATCTGGTAAAATAGTTGATAGGGAGATGGTAATCTGTAAAATAAATGAGATAGGGCACTTAGGTCTTGGTAAAACAGTCGTCTTTTTATCAGGATTCATCCCTGTAGAAATTCTCTTGATAAGAAATCTTGTATATGATTATTTTCTCCTTTAATATGTTCAATTGTAAAATCGAAATTGCTTAATAAGGCTTGCCATCTGGCAAAAATCTGTTTAGAAATCAAATTTTTAACATCTTTTTCAATTATAGATTTTGCAGAAAGACAGTCTATTCTTAATAAAAAAAGTTTCATATAAAGATCATCTTCAAATTTCTTTATATTTAAAACAATACTTAAAATTTCTTTTTTAACAGTAGAGTAATTCTTTTGAGTATCGTTCCAAGATCCTGAATAAAATCTAACTAATGATTCTGTTTTACTATCTTTTAATCTTTGCTTAAGTATTCCTCCATATCCTATATCACTAGCATCTGTTTCAACTATAAGGTATGCCTCAGGGTGAGGTATGTTTAAACATGGTAATTCTTTAATCTTTCCTTTTATTTCTTTAACTATTTTGGTGTGGTTTTCCGTCCATGGTTTAGGGTTCTTTTTTAATCTATCATATAATGGTTTACAAAGACTTCCCAAATCTTTAAAGAAATCATGTATATAATTTAAACATCCTAAAAATCTTTGTAATTGTTTTTTGTCTTTTATTTCATCAGGGAATTTACTTACAAATCCTGAAACTTCTGTTTATAGTTTTAGAATAGTTCCTTGGACTATGTTATGACCTAAGAATCTTATTTCTGTTTTACATAGGCTAATCTTTGTAGGGGAAACTGCTAAACCATTTTTATATATTATATCATAAAATATATTTAAATGCTTAAAATGTTGATCTATGTTTTTTGAAAAGATTAATACATCATCAATATATACTATAGCGAAATTGTTTATAGGAATAATTATATCATTCATAATATTTTGAAATTCTGATGGAGCATTTTTTAATCCAAATGGCATAACATTCCATTCATAATGCCCAAAAGGCACATTAAAACCTGTTTTATATCTATCCTTTTCCTTAATCTGTATTTGCCAAAATCCTAATTTCATATCGAATTTTGAAAATATCTTTGAGTCATATAATCTTTTTAATAAATCTCTTTTATTAGGTATAGGATATCTAATCCATTCTAATACCTTATTTAAAGGTTTATAATTTATAACCAATCGTGGTGCTCCTCTCTCTAGTTCGGCTTGATTTATAACGTAAAAGGCTGAACATGACCATGGAGACTTAGAGGGTTTTATTAATTTTTTGTCTAATAGATCTTGTATTTCTTTTTTACAGTGTGATTCTAATTCTTGAGACATATGTATAGATCTTGATCTTGTAGGGATATCTTTCTCATTAAATTCTTTAATATAAGGTAATTCTACTATATGTTGTTTTCTTTTCCAAAAAGCATTGGGTATAGTTGCACATACATTATTTTTAAAATTTTCTTCTATTTTATTTTTTATATCTTCTTGTTGTAATTGTTTTATTATTCTTATGTCACTTATTTCATTTATCAAAAATTTAACATGCTTTTCTTTGTTTTGTATCATATTTACTTCTTTTGTTACCATTGGTGAGGTAAACTCGAACGTTAATTCTTTATTTAATATTTTAGTTAAAATGCCTTTTTCATTAACAGAAAAGGGATATGTTTGTGTTACAAAAGGTTGTCCTAATATAATTTGAGAACTTAAATTTTTAACTAATATTAACTGAGTTTTAAAGCAAACATTATTTTTACAAATATGGACTTTAGATAATTTATAACTTATATTTAATCTAGATCCATTTGGACCAGATAATCTCTGAGATGATTTTTCATAATATTTGGTAGGTATTATCCCTTCTTGAATACAATTTAAATCTGCTCCTGAATCTATTAATGCTATCAGAGATAATTGATAAGTGCTTAATTGTATATATTAAATACCCGAGATTTTGCTAAATAAAAGCCAAGAAAAATGCCAAAAGGATAGAAAAATGTGTGCTTTTGTGTCTATTGTGCATGAAAGGATAATAAAGACAAAAGTGAGCAAAATCAGTCAAAACCGACAAAGAAACAGAAAAGACAAGGCAAGAGTGAAGAATGGAAGCCAATCTAAAGCCGGATCAGCCCGATACAGCAGGAAAAGAAAGCAAATAAAAGCCAAGGACCAATGTTGACAAGTTTTCAAAGAACAAGGGCTCATTTGAATGTTTTAAAGTACAAAGGACCAAAATTGCCAAAAGTAGAAAATTGGTTTATAAAGGGAAAAAGGAGATAGAAAAGTTCAAGGGCCAGAAGTGCAAACATTTAAACTTCTTTTACACTACAATAGTGGGAATGAAACGCAGGGACTGAAGTTGCCAATACCTCAAACTTTCAAACTAAACGCGGCTTAACTTTTTCCTAACCGTCTCTGATCACTTCCAAACTACACCTTAAAATACATATAATATATAATAAAATATAGAATATATATAGTAAGAATAGTCTGGAAACAAAGTCAATAAAACCGAGAGTAGTATAGAATTTTCCCGGGTCGTTTATCCCCAACGAGGCTGGACTGGAGAATCGATACAGTCGAAAGATTGGAGTTTGAATGAGAGAAATGATTTGAGAGTGTGGAAAGGTAGATTAGACAATAACAAACAAAAACGTTTAAGAAAATCCTAAAAATTATGAAATTAAGCTAGAAAACGAGAGCACGGGCCCCGAACAAAGGGGGAAAAACCTAAAATCTTCAAAATTAACCCTACGAAGAAATTTTTGCTTCTAAACTACTCTAGGGAACAAATAACGAAGAATGAAAAAGACTAGACCGAAAACGGAGTTCGTTTGACCCAAAAACGAGTCAACACAAAAAACCGCACCCGGACCGTTCTTTAAAAAAGTAAATTGTAAAAATATCCTAAACGTAAAACTTTTAAATTTTTCCTACAAACTATATGACAAAATAAAATTTTCTAAAAAAGAAAAATATTTTTTTGATAATTTTTGTATTTTTTATGAATTTTTAAAACTTTTAACTAAATTAAATTATAAAAAATAGTAAACTACTTCGAAAAATTCTGAAATTTTTACAAAAAATACTAGACACTTTAACAATCCTAAGAAAAATAAGAAACACAAAGTTGCTTAATAAATAAGCCCGGAATAAGCTGTTGGCAGCTTATAAGCTTAAGTGGCCAAAATGTGTATAAGTAACAAGGCCCTTGAGTCTTTAACGAAAAAGACCCAAGGGCGCAGCGGTGGGAGTGGTGTTATAAAAGGGGGATCGTATCGAGAGGTCCCGGGTTCGAGTCTTGCTCACCCGGACCTTTTGTCTTTCCCTCTTTTTTTCGAAAACTTCAAAAAGCAAAAGTTTTAAAGCTCGGTAGGCTAACAACTTTGTGCAACTACAACTTTAGCTTAAAAGCTCTAAATAAAGCTATAAATAAGCTTAGAAAATGACAGAATTGCATAAAGGCCTAAAAGCTAGATTTTAGCTAATCATATTGCTTATGTGACAAATAAACTAAGGCTTAGACAAATAAGCTAAAGGGGGTCCTAAGCTAACCTAAATAAGCTAAAAAGGCTAAGAGCTAAAACTAAAATAAGCTGAAAAAAAAGCTTAATGACAGAATCTAAACACAAGCTTAATGGCTAAAAGAGCTTAAGCTTTTGGACAAATAAGCTAGGAAAAGGGCAAGTAAGCTTAACAACTAACTAATCTATCTAAATAAGCTATTTAGGACACAAGTGAGCTTATGAAATAAGCTGAATAAGCTAAGATGAAAAATAAGCAATCCTACACTAATCTAAGCTAAAAACAGTCAAGAGGCAAGTTTGAGCTTAAAAATAAGCCATCAAATAAGCTCTTTAAAGGTTGAAACTTAAGGGGCTTATACAAGAGCTTATAGGCTCTTGAAATAAGCCAAGAACTTGGGCTTAAGTGCTCTTAAAGGCTAAGCAAAAGAGAGATTAAATCTCCCCTTTGCACCAGGGAATAAAGCTAACTCAAGGGACGCTTATATGTACAGCTTTTTTTAAAAAAGCTCAAATAAGCTCAAGACAAGAAAATAAGCTAAAACGATTTGAGTGATTTATGAAAGTGACTTGAGCACCAATTGTTTACTTTTAAAACCATAAAAAAAAACCTGCTGAACTTGTAAAGTGAAAAAGGGCCTTTGATTTTTTTTTTAGAACTGCTACTAAAAAGGCTTGGTGATTTTTGACTCAAAAGTCAAAAGACACCAAGGTGTTGACAGCTTGTTTAAGTCACACAAAAGACTCACTTTTAGAAACCTCAACTCAAAATTCAAGTGCTTATGAATATAAGCACTTGTGGTGTTCTTAAAAACCTACAGTTTTGAGGATGGTAAAAAAAAACTTTTAAAATCAATTTTAAAACCTTAAAACTTTTAACACACAAAACGTCGTCAACAACAAGCTTAAAACTTAAGCTTAAACTAGCTTGATGACCTCAACCCATTCACAAAGACTTTTTGACCCGTTTTGAGTGTTGACCCAAACACTCCCTTAATTTTTAAAAGGGACTTTTTAAACCTATAAAAGCTAGTTTGAAACTGAAATTTTTGAAGACTAATGATACTTAAGCACTATTAAACATTAAAAAGATAAAAAGCTAGACAAATAAGCAAATTAGACATGATAATAAGCTAGGGCAGTTAAAGCTTATTAAGACAGTGTTAACTAAAATTGCATGAAATTGAAATGAAAGGCATAAACAAGCATGGATACACATTAATAAGCATAATAACAGTAAATAAGCTAAGAAAATAAGCCAAATAAGCTTATTGCTACAGTAAATAAGCAAAAATTGAAAGAAAATGTACCTTTGATCCTTTTGTCAAAAAGGATCTTTTTAACCTAATAAGCTCTAAGTTTCCTACCCAGCTTATAATTAAGCTTAACTAAGCTAAAACCCAATAAGCCATCCAAATCAGCTTATTCATCCATGCTTTTAATCAATCCAACATAACATGACCACCCTTTATTGTTTTTTTTCCCTTACCTGTTATAGTTAAGAATTTTTTTAACAACAGATTATAAGATAAGAAAAATGAAATACTTAAAAGATTTTAAGACACTTGACACTTAGAACACAAGTAAAAAACTTCACTGAATTTTCATTAAACAAGAACACAAGTACAAAGAACTTTAAACTTTAAAAACTTAACTTAAAACTAAAATGCTACTTGTAAAACTATAACAAAACTTGAAAAATTAAAACTAACTTAAAAACTACATACAGCCACTATGGCTTTACATTGATTTATATAGGAAAAAATTCGACTAGTCTTCACTTCTTGTCCTCTTGCACTTGTGTTTCTTTGTAGACACAACAAAAGGGTTGTGTTTGTTGTGTGAGGGGGGAAAGCAAACAAATCCTGGCCCTCTATTTTGCCTTGGTGCTTGTTCGGATCATCAAACCGTCGATATAGGCTTTGGGAGTTGTGGGATTGCCAACTTGGCAATCTTACAGCTGGGAAAGTTTAGTGGAGGAGGGGGGAGAGGTTTGTCCATGGTGGAATTGAGGTTTGCAGGATAAAACGGGGGTGGTTAATCCGTGAATTGGTTGGGAGTTAAAAATGGCGGGAAAAAAAGTTTATAAAGGTTGGGGGTGACAGGGCATGGGTTTGGGGTTTTGAC